>APFE031289832.1:33068-172427 GCA_000404065.3 Pinus taeda
GCTCTGATACCATGTTGAAATTTCCAACTATTACTCATTGAAAATTTTATCTGTATTCTTTGGTTTATTTCGCCTACTTTTTTAATTACTAACAAGTTATTTGACCATATAAACACTGAAATAAACACAATACAGTCTCAACCATCTACATATAAACAACTAAAAGAAATGAACAAACACACAAGGGGCACCATTATTTTTCGACAAATCGTCCTCGGAAAAAACCCAACTTGGGAAAGCCAGTGCAATAGTTCTGATGGTTTTATTATTAAGCAACTTTTCTTGAGTACACTGGGTGCCAAACTGGCTCACTTGACACAGATAAATAATCTGGCAGTAATACCTCTCTTCAGAAGTAGATATTCTGAAAGTCTGCCCCACGAAACCCTCTCCAACACAATCTGAAGCACTGCGTCAGCCCTCTTGGCCTCTGCGTTAGCCTGAAACCCTTTGTGTCAGCCCTCTAAGGCTCTACGCAACCTCTCTGGCCCACTGCATCACTTCTGAAGCCTTTGCGTCAGTCATGTAGGTCCTCTGGGCCTCTACGCAGTCACTGTTGGCCTCTGTGTGGCTCCCTCTGGCTCTGCGTCTGCCTCTCTACCTCTGCATTGGTCTTCCAGCACTATCTCTGCCTCTTTGCCTCGTACTTACTGCCCCTCGCTGCAACTCTAACCACTGGTTCAATTTCTCTTAGCAAACCCCGCTCTAGAAAATTGACTCACTGATCACTCTGGTGTGTCTCCAACTGACCCTCAAGACTCCTCTTGTACTTTTTCTGTTGAGTCTTCAACGACTGAGATTACATCTCTAATCAACGGCTAAGACTAGATTTGACTTGATCCACGTCATTTAGAACCTTCTAACCCAGTTTTATATTAATACCCATTAATATTTTTATTTTCCTAAGTTTAGACTTAGGAACCCATTAAAAATATTAATTATTTTAATATCTCCTTCATTGGTCATAATTTCCTCAAACCATTTCTGGGTCTTGGAGATCTCATGTCCTTTAGCCTCTCCACTAATTTTCATGGCTAGAGCACATTCGATCCAAATCAACAGACAGTTGAATGCATACAATGACAGTTCATTACAGGCTTCTGAATTCGGGGTTTTGAGTATAAGCATTGATGGGTTCATTTTATGGATATTGTTTAGTTGATTATTGTTGGAT
The DNA here is from genome assembly GCA_000404065.3 of Pinus taeda. NCBI lineage: Eukaryota > Viridiplantae > Streptophyta > Pinopsida > Pinales > Pinaceae > Pinus > Pinus taeda. The sequence continues at coordinate 34,243 of APFE031289832.1, forward strand.
AGGTTTATGGTTGAAGATATGGATTATTGTAGTTTCATTTACTGAATCATTCAATGGCGATCTAATAAGAAGAAGAATTTGAAAAGGTTTTCCCCACAATGGGTTTTTCCCTGGTCTCCGACCAATCCTGGTGTCTCTATGCGTGAATGATTTTCTTTTACTGTTCCTTTATGTTTCACTACATTGATGATGATGATATTATTCTTTCTACATAGTTGCATTTGTTGATGAATAATTTGAATAATGTTATGATGTCAAGGGGTGGATTTAATGTGTTATTGAAAAAAATGTAATTATCAAAGCAAGGAACAATATAGCCCTAAGAAAAACTAACACCAAGGAGGAGCACAAACTGCTATAGAGGGGCCAATTTGCCATAGCAAGGAGATAATTTCCAAGAGAGATTGTTTTGCACAGGGAGGCCAAGTTTTCCATTTGGAGTCGAATTCTAGGGAGGTCAAGTTAATTTTCCCAACAATGCAAGTTTACCAGAGAGGGGTCAAGAGTTAAGGTCGCACGTGTGACCAATTCAGCAAGCCAGAGGGAGGAAAAATTGATCAGAAGGGACCAAATTTCTTCTAGGAGGTTAGATCAAATTGCAAAAGAGACAATATTAATTTTCTGGAGGTTTGCTAATTTACGAAAAAATGATTGTAATTTCTCCATCACAAATTTCGCTGAAGAATTAATAAAATTACTTATTTGTAAAACTGGTTTTCCCCACATTGGGGTTTTTCTAGGGACATTTGTCCAAAAATATTGGTGTTCATTATTTGTGTGTGTGCAATAATTTTCTCAGTTCCTATGATACATTTATTTTTTGTGAAGCTATAGTAGTATTTTATTCAATGTTTTCCGCAAGTATTTTGCAGAAGACAAATAATCTAAATTGAGAGGAGAATAATAACCAGCAACTGTAACAATTTTAAAAATTTCACATGGTATCAGAGCATATATGAGGGTAGGAGGATTTTTAGAGATGGCATTAACAAGTTTCACTATATTTCTAGATTTTCAGAGATAGCATCAATAGGTTTGAGAGATCAGGACAGATTGGATGGAGCCTCCAACTTTGGCATTTGGAAAGCGATAATGTCTTTCCTATTGGATGAGTTTGGGCTGAAGGAGTATGTGACTAATGTTATAGTCGTACTGATAGATCCACAACAATTGGCAACCTATAGAAAGGAGAATGCCAAATCCTAGAGGATTATCCTTGATGGAGTCAAGGACCATATAGTCCCTCATATTGTAGAGGACACATCGAAGGAGATGTGGGACGCAATTGTAAATCTGTACCAGAATCCTATAGAAAATAGGAAAATAATTCTCAGATAGAAGTTAAGTACAATTAAGATGCAGAAGGGTGAAGACATGGTTTTCTATCTTACCAAAGTTCGACTTGCCATGGATGAATTAGCTACAATTGGAAATAAGCCGATTGATGTTGAGCTAGTGGGAGTAGCCTCGAATGGGATCTCTAGGAAGTGGGATGTATTTGCCCAAGTTATCAATGGACGAGACCAATTGTTGAGTTGGGATCGCCTATAGAGTGATTTCACTCAGGAGGAGCTTAGACTCAACTTGGTTAGTGGTAGTGGTAGTAGTAGCAGAAAAACTCTGAAGGTTGAGAAAGAACAAGAAAATGTAGCTTTAACAAGAAAAGGGAAGGCTAAGGAGGGTCCAACAAGGGATCGAGCCCAAAAGGAGAGAAGAAGGACCTTTCTAAGATTAAGTGCTATGGTTGTTACGAGTTTGGCCACTATGTCAACGATTGTCCATAGAGGAAGAAGAAGGGCAAGAAGTAAGAAGTAGCTTCAGCTAGCGCAGATGAACTCTCCAACAAGATGGATCAAGGATTCACATTTATCACTTGCTTATCTAGCTCAACTTCACAGAGTGCTTGGTATATAGACAGTGGAGCGTCATTGCACATGACAAGAGTTAGAGAGTACTTCTCTAGTTATAAGGAGGAGGACATCAACTTTCAGATCCAGATGGGGAACAAATCCAAATGCAACCCAATTGCAAGAGAGAATGTTCTATTTCAAAGGGAGAATGGCAAGCCAATTCCTATTCATGATGTGTTGCATGTGTCAACCGTAGGGATGAACTTGATCTCCATATTTATCCTTTAGGATGAAGGGTATAATGTTCCCTTTAGAGGGGCACGAGTGTTGTTGAAGCGCAAGGATTGGAGGTTGCGTATAGCAATTGGAGTTAGGACTTGTTAGTTGTACAGGTTGCAGATGGATACTCTTAAGGCACTGGTTAGCAAAAAAAAATTTGAGGGATCAAGGGGAGATATGGCATAGGAGGATGAGCCACATACATCATGAAGCACTTAGGTTGCTTCATGAGATGGTGACAAGTGTTCCAGAGGTGAGCATAGAGCATAATGATGTTTGGTCAGAGGGTTGAGATGACAGTGACACTGCGACAATTAAAGTTGCATAAGGTTGTCAGAGAATCTAGTGTTTCACGATAGGTCCAAGCATATAGACATCATATACCGCTTCATCAGAGATTTTGTGCAGTGTAGGATTGTTCAGCTGCAGTATAAACCCACAAATGAGCATGTAGCAAACATATTGACGAAGGCTTTAGGGAATGTGAGATTCATCTTCTTCAGAGACAAGTTGGGTGTTATGCAGAACACCTTCCTCACTCAGAGGGAGTGTTAGTTTATGTAGCTCAAATAGGTGTTCTAGTCTCAGATGGTGTTTATGAGGCTAACGAACACATTTTCCCCAATACCTAGAAATTTTTTCTAAGGAAAGTGCCTTGATTAGAAATAATTAGCCAAATTATTAATTTTCCAAAGTCTAACTTAGGAAGATGGCTTCATTAAATCAAATTAATTAAGGTAAATCCATTTTCCTCTAGTGACTTTTAGAAAAGTGATGAGAAGGTGTCAAGATGATCTTAGCCATCGATTGAGATTAGATCATGGCCGTTGATTCGTCAATGAGAGATTATAAGAAAAAATCAATGGGCATTAGGAGAACACAACATCGAGACTCATATTTGTAGTGATAGCAAGGACGCAAAGGCTGCACAAGGGCATCAACAAATTGAGATCAATAGTGGTTGGAGATAGGATCACCGGAGGAGATTCATCACAATGATTTCTAGAGATTATTGGAGATTGATTTTTTTGTAGAGAGGTTGAGTTTTCCAAGTGGTGCGAGTTGTTCTAGAGAGGAGTATGAGTCGCTCCAGAGAGGAGAACGAATTGCTCTAGAGAGGTCGAATTGCTGGAGCAAGGAGATAATTTCTTAGAGAGATCGATTTGCACAGGGAGGTCAAGTTTGCCAGTTGGAGTCGAGTTCCAGGGAGGTTGAGTTAATTTTCCCAACCGTGCGAGTTTTCCATGTTAGTTTTGGTAGCATCAGATGGTGTTCTAGTCTCGACAGTTGTCAGAGAGGATAAGAAACACTAGGACTCCAGAACCCATAAAATGTTTAAGGAAAATCCACCTAGAAATGCCTTAATTAAGTTAATTAATTAGTAATTAAATTTTTCCCAAGTCTAACTTAGGGAAAATGATTAATTAACAACAATTAATTGAGGAAGGTGAGATTTCTCTAGATACTCACATAGATCGACTAGGAAATAATCTCATCCATTGATTAAGTTCTAATTTTGGTCGTTGGAGTCCCAACATGAGATTATAAGAAGAAGTCGATGGGTATATGGAGGAAGACACTTGCGATTGATTTCCATGGGCAGTTCAGCTTTCTAGAGAGCAACAACATTTTGCCAGAAGAGTTCGAGCTAGAGAGGGGATGCAAAGACAAAGAGGGGTAGAGACCGTGAGTCCAAAGGAAGTTTTCCACTTCTGAAGAGTAAAAAAGAGGAGGCCAAAAATATTCTCCTAGAGGCTACGTAGAGCCTCAAGTGAGTAGTTTGATTCAGCTGAAGGGAAGGATGTCTTCAGTTCCAGAGGCCTGAAAGATTTTCCAGAAGGTCGAAGAAGCATTTTCCCAGTCAGCAACATGCAAGACGGCTAGATTGGCCACTGATTCAGGCAGAGTGTTTGGCAAGCAACGCAGGGGTGATGCAGAGCCTACGCAGACAAATTTGGACATCTAGCTTTTCATAGGTCAGACAATGCCAGGATTGCTCAGAGAGGGGAAAATCCCTTAGCATATTTTTGCCAGTATTTCTCTTGGGTAGATTCCCTAGTTTGGCGACATTTATTGTACTCATAATTTTCTCACCGTTGCTTAATAATAAAAACCCTCAGTTGTTGCATCGAATTTCTCACATTGGGTTTTTTTGGGGACTTCTGTCTAAAAATAATGATGCTATATTTTTGTGTGTGCACGTGCCAATATTTTCTCAGTTTCTAGTTTATCTTTCGCAATATTTATTTTGGAGAAAATTGCGGTAGAGAATTATTAATTGTTTGTCATGGCAAGAAAATTGTTAATTAATTTACAGTTAGAAGAATAATTTCCAGTTGCTGCAGTAGTTGAAATTTTTACATGGTATCAAAGCAAATTTGATTAGACATAAAGCTTAGAAGTGGCAAGAATAAATCGTCCAGATTCAGAGGGAGTCTGGCAGTTTGATCTCCAGATTTGCACAGAGGTTGGCTTGGCAGTTCAAATTGCTGGGCAAAGGGTTCGATTTTTCCAGTGTAGGTGGCAAGAAAAATTCATAGAGCCTAGTACTAGTTCCAATAGGCAGTAGTAAAGCCGGGAAGCAATTTAGGTAGAGCATTATAGTATTTTCGTCGAGCAGTTTCTTTATTTGATCGTAGGAGGGTTTTGCAGCAGTTTTCCAGAGTAGAATCCATGCTAGATGGAAGAGAAAGTGCAGACACAGAGAGAATTTCTCTCAGAGGGTTTCTAGTTTAGAAATCCAAATTTCCAGTTGCATTCGGTAGTAGTTGCAAGCATATTTTCTCACTCCAGAGGGGAGTGTGAATAATAGAATCAACAACCGAGTAGGGAAAAGAGGGAGATTTCCATTCCAGTTTCAAATTTTTGTAGAGATGGCCATAGCTGGGCTTAGAGATCAAGATAGGTTGCAGGGAACCTCCAACTATGTCATCTGGAAGGCTAGGATGTCTTTCTTGTTAGATGAGCATGGTCTGAAAACCTTTGTAGAGAGCGTTGTAGTAGTACCAATTGATGCAGATCAACTGAAAGAGTACAAGAAAGAAATGGCCAAGGCGAAGTGGATGATCCTGGATGGATTCCGGGACCATATACTCTCACATATATTTGGAAAGAATACTGCTAAAGAGATGTGGGCTGCTCTTGCACAACTATATCAAAATCCTTTCGAGCAATGAAAGGTGTTCCTGAAGGAGAAGCTGAGAAACATCAAGATGTATAAGGGTGAAGGCCTTGATCCCTTTCTCACCAGAATTTAGGAACTTCAGGATCAACTTGCAACCATGGGAGAGCTGCCTTAAGACATAGAGCTTGTACATTTGGCACTGAACATTTTTTCAAAGGATTGGGAGATCTTCATCCAAGGCATCTTGGGATGAGATACTCTACCTAGGTGGGACAAGATGTGGTCATACTTGTAGCAGGAGGAGATAGGGCAAGCACTAGTGAAGACCTCCATCAGCGGAAGCAACAGTAAGGGATCGAAAGGGGAGAAGGAGGAAGATAATGTGGCCCTTGCATCAAATGGTCCCACTCAGGGACATGGTACACAAGGGGAGAAGAAGAATAAAAGGACCTATCTAAGGTCAAGTGCCTCAGGTGTGGCGAATTTGGTCACTACAGTACTCAGTGTCCTCAAAAGAAGAAGGACACGTAGAAGAAGCAGGACTAGGTGACAACATCCACAACGATTGACAAATTGTCCTCCGAGTTGGAGGAAGAATTCACCATGTTTGCAGCTATACTTCCAGAATGAGGTGGGGCGATATGGAGTTATAGTCCTGGAGTTGCACAAAGGTTCAAGCATGGTCCATTGAGGTGAACATTGATTGGTGTTTTCTCTTGCATCATTACCTTGCTACAGGGGCCCAAAGTATTCAGTAGCAAGAGGATTAATGTCAGTTGATGTAGTTAGATTCTAGAGTGAAAGTTGCAGTCAGGTGCTGAGGAGCGCAGAGCAGTGTTGACAATAAAGCAGGAGGCTCAATAGCAGAGTCAATGACAATGAAGATTCCTCAGTGGACAATGCAAAGGTTAGTAGAAGTCTGATGCTCAAAAGACAGATGCAACACAAAGACATAGTTGATTCAGTATTTTGGATGCTTCTCAATTTCAGTAGCAACAACAACAATTCAGAGGGAGTTGCAGTGCAAATGTAGAGTTGACAACATTATAGCAATGTAAGCAGCAACACAAATGCAGTATCAGAGTTGTACAATGGTTGGTGGGCAGTGGAACACAGTCACAATTACTAGACATCAGCAATGTGTATGGAGGATGTTGCAGAGACATGGTGTTGTAGCAATTCAACACTAGAACACCTTCCTTGCTAAGAGGGAGTGCTAGTTTTTGTGGCATCAGATGGGGTTCTAGTCTCAACAATTGTCAAAGAGGCTAAGAAACACTAGGACTCTAGAACCCATAAAATGTTTCAAGAAAATCCACCTAAAAATGCCTTAATTAATTAGTAATTAATTTTTTTCTTAAGTCTAACTTAGGGAAAATGATTAATTAACAATAATTAATTAAGGAAGGTGAGATTTCTCTAGAAACTCACACAGATCAACTAGAAAATAATTTCAGCCATTGATTAAGTTTTAATCTTGATCGTTGGAGTCCCAACTAGAGATTATAAGAAGAAGTTGATGGGTAGATGGAGCAAGACACTTGAGATCAATTTCCTTGGGTGCCTGACTTTCCAAAGAGCAGCAACATTTTGCCGGATGAGTTTGAGCCAAAGAGGGGACACAAAGACAGAGAGGGGGAGAGGCAATGAGTCAGGAGGAAGATTTCCAGTTCCACTGAGTCAGATAGAGGCTGAAAATATTCTCTAGGAGGCTGCGCAAAGCCTCCAGTGAGAAGTTCAATTCAGCTAAAGGGAAGGTCGTCTTCATTTCTAGAGGCTTAGAAGCTTTTCCAGAAGGCCAAAGAAGCAATTTCCCAGTCAACAACAGGCAGGACAACTAGATTGGTCGTTGATTCAGGCAGAGAGTTTGGCAGGCAACGTAGGGGTGATGTAGAGCCTGCATAGACCAGTTTGGACGACTAGCTTTTCAAAGGTCAGACAATGCCAAAATTGCTCGAAGAGAGGGTGAAATCCCTAAGTATATTTTTGCCAGTATTTCTCTTGGGTAGATTCCCTAGTTTGGCAACATTTATTGTACTAGAAATTTTCTCACTGTTGCTTAATAATAAAAACCCTCAGCTGTTGCACCAACTTTGCCACATTGGGTTTTTTTGAGGACTTTTGTCCAAAAATAACAGTGTTATATTTTTGTGTGTGTGCCAGTATTTTCTCAGTTTCTAGTTTATCTTCCACAATATTTATTTTGGTGAAAATTGTAGTAGATAATTATTCGTTGTTTGACATAGCAAATAAACTGCTAATTAATTTACAATTAGAAGAATAATTTCCAGTTACTACAATAGTTGAAATTTTCACATGCCAGAGAGAGGCCAAGAGCCAGGGTCGCACGTGTGACCAGTTTAGTGATCCAGAGGGGAGGTTGAATTGATCAAAAGGTTTCGAATTGCTTCCAAGAGGCTAGATTTTGTTGTTGTTGTTGTTGTTGTGTAAATCAACTTTTTATATTAAGACACCAAAACATATTTTACAAAAGGTCTGCACGTGCAGACATAAGCCTGAAGCACTATTTCGCAAACACAACAACTTGACCAAAGGGACATCCTTCCGAACCCTGAAGAAAATAGGCAGCCGGAAAGGATAGACTATCCACCTCGGCCCCGAATAGAAGGCAAGAAGAGAGCAGTGCTAAGCAAGAAGTAACTAGAAGAACAGAGAAACAAGAGCACCACAAAGGATTCTACCCAACGTGGGTAGAATCATCTAATCGACCTTTTTTTCCTTTCTTTTTACCAACTTTGACCCAACCAAGATGATTCTGCAGCGCTGGCATGATTTGCAAACTGAGCTGGGCTAACAGAGAGATCTCCTTGTCTGAATCCGATGGAGAGGACTCAAGAGTTCTTTTCTGCGAGATAGGTGGGATAGTGGATTCCTCAGGACCAGTTGAGGGCGGATCCTGTGCCAGCTTTGCGTCCATATCTTCCTCATCCCCTTCCCCTTCATCTGAGCTGGAATCAAAATCATCCATGGGGGGCGGGTCAAAAGGTTTCCAGTTTTTGGATTTTGGCTTAGGATTGGCGTTCTTCTTTTGGGCAGGAATCAATGGACACGAGCTCTGAAAGTGCCCTGTGAGATGGCAATTTTTGCAGCGAAACGCTGTGTTCTCGTAATCCAGGGTCTGAGTCTAGTGGAAGTCTCCAAATTTGAGAATAATCTGATCCGGTAGTCCTTTACTCATGTCTATTTCTGCACAGATTCTAGCGAAGGTGTATATGCCCTTTTCCCCTCTAGAGGTGTCTGTGGCTAGAAAGCGGCCTAGAGTATTGCCGATTCCTTCAAACACAACAAAGTGCCATAAATGCGCTGGGAGATTAGGAAGTCTGACCTAGATGGGAAGTTTGGTGATGATAGCTATAGAGGGATCGAAATCTGTGAACCAAGGGGTTAAGAATAAACCCACTGAGTCCCAAAACCAGGGGCCTTCAGTTAATGCTTTTTGGTAATCCAAGAGGCTAGATTGACTTGCATAAGCAATAGGATTAATTTTCCATAGGTTTGCTAATCTACGGAAAACAATTGTAATTTCTTCATCACATATTTTGCTGAAGAATTAATAAAATGTTAAAATTTGGGTACCAGAGGACAAGTGGTTCCCTAAGGCTTTGATCTTTGGCCTAGGGAAAAGTGTCCAAAATTTATTTGTACTTTTCTCCTAAAGTGACTTTATAAGTGGTAAAATTACATTCTAATTTAAAAGTGACTTTATAAGTGGTAAAGTTACATTCTAATTTAAAGGTGACTTTATTAAAGTCAATGAAGAATTAGAAAGTGAAAAAGTGACTATGGAAATAAAATGCTAAGTGGGTCTTTATTTAAAGTGGGTGAGTTAAAAAATAGAAAGTGAAAATTAAATGCACATTTATTCTCATCCCTAGATCTAAATAAATCTCAGCCATTAGATCTTAGGGTAACCCAAAAGGCCATTTATAGAGTAAAAGGAGAAGAGAAGAGAAAAAGATCAATTCATTCTTTCATGAGCATTTGAGAGAAAGAGAAAAGAGAGCAAGGAGAAAATCTAAGCAATGAGGAAGTGAAGGAGAGCAGCAAGAAGACATTTCAGCCAATCCGGGCAACATCATTTATTGGCACGCATCCCAAGAAAAATCTGTACAATAGGAGAAAGGCACATAAAACAAGGAAGAGGGACAACAACAAGGGCATGGATTTTGAGGCAGCCGTACTGCAGAAATCAGTACGGTCCGTACAATAGGTTATGGGCACGTTTTTCAAGGTAGACCGTACAACATTTAATGTTGTTTTATTGTTGGAAAATTTCTGTTTTGGCTGTTTGCTAATTGGCACGATTTTCGAGGTGGAGTTCAAGCATGAAAATCGAGATAAGTTGTAATTTGTAGTTACTGGAATTTTTACTATGTATTTCAGTTTCTCTGTAAAAGAATTTCCAGAAATAAAGAAGAGCTCTCAAATTGGTTTTCCCCAAGAATTGTAGGGGGTTTTTCCAGGTTCACATTGACCAAAAATAACTGTGTTATTTTCTGTGTGTGGCTGTCATAATTTTGCTGTGTTTTATTTCTACAGTTGTGAAATTTCTAAATTTGTGTTTTCAGAGAATATTGTCAATTCCCGATTTTACAATTTTTATCATGCTTGGATTTAAAACTAAATGCATGGAGTGATAAGGAAAACTGATAACTAGAGTGGGGGTTGAAATTTCTTCATGGTATCAGAGTCAGGTTGGCTGAAAAGTGCAGTTTGGGACAACAAAGTAAAAATTATAACAAGTTGATTTTACACAGAAAACAAAAACCTTTACCACAAATTTGAAAATTTCAGTTTGTTAGCACAGTGAAACATGTCTTTGGGTCTGAGAGTTGAAGACAGGGTGGATGGCCATAACAACTACTTTGTATGGAAGGAGAGAATCTAGAGCATCTTTGAGGAAGCAGAAGTCTAGGGCATTATGGTAAATACCACACAGAACCCAGTAGTAGTACCTATTGACCCTGTACAATTGGCATAGTTTAAAAAAATGAATGCTAAGGCAAAAAGATTGATTCTGGAAGGAATCAAAGATCATGTCATTCCTCATGTAAGAGGAAAGACTTATGCACATGAGATGTGGACAATGTTGACCAGTCTTCACCAAAGCTCAAATGAAAATAGAAAAATGGTCCTAAAGGAGAAACGAAAGGCCATTAAAATGGCTAAGATTGACAGTGCTACAACATACCTCACAAAGATCACTTTAGTGAGAGATGAGTTGGCAGCCGTAGGTGAGATCATTGCACCCACTGAGTTGGTGAGGATTGCTTTGAATGGTCTTCCCAAGACTTGGGAGAATTTTGTGGATGGCATTGTTGCACGGGAAAACCTTCCTGATTGGAAGAGGTTGTGGGATGATTGCATTCAGAATGAGATCAGAAATAACCATCTTGGGGCAGTCAAACAGGTGGAGTCGCATTGTTAGCAAGAGGCAAGAAGGGTAGAGCAAAGAAGAAAGCTTCCAATAGTGGAGGCAAAGGCAAAGGTAAAGGCAAGCAGCGAAATAACAAGAAGGACTATTCCAAAGTCAAATGTTGGAATTGTAAAAAATTGGGACACTACGCTGTTGTGTGCCTGGAGAAGAAGAACAAGAAAGGGAAAGACAAACCCATGGCAACTTCTACAAAGATAGAGAGCTTCTCAGAGAGCTTTGATCGGGAGTTTGGGTTCATAGCTTGTGAGGCCACTAGTGCAGGATCACCTGCCATACAGGTTCAGAGGGAGTGTGCACTCCGTGCTACTAGCAAAGCATCTTCTAGCATTTGGTATGTTGACAGTGGCACTTTCCGCCACATGATAGGAGTGAGAGAGTACTTCTCAGAGCTTTCAGAGGATGATACTGATATGGAAGTAGTACTTGGTGATGACAACATGGTTAGAGCAGTCGGTGTGGGAACATTGACATTTGATAGGGGACCCAAACCTCCTTTAAAAGTGTCAGATGTTCTATATGTGCCTGGAATGAAGAATAATATGATATCTGTCTCAACACTTGAGGACATAGGATATGATGTGTTGTTCAGGAGAGGGCAACTGCTTATATATCCTAGGGGAACTCCAGCTTCTTCATCTAGAGTGATTGGTGTGCGTGATGCCAAGGTGTACATGTTCTCATTCCAGCCCTTGATGGCATTGAGTAGCAGCACTTGAGACAGGACCGACAACAAATCTAGTAGTTTAGAGTTGTGTGAGATTTGGCACCGCAGGATGCGGCGTATGTATCATGGCGCCTTGAGTACATTGCGGGAGATACCACTGGTGTGCCAAATTTCAGTGCTGATCACCTTGATGTATGCAGAGGATGTGCTATGGGGAAGTTTGTCAGATCCTCTTTTCCCAGTAGTGACAACAGAGCGACCGGGATCCTTGACTTGATTCATACCGATGTGAGTGGTTGGATGTCTCATGTATCCTTGACTAACTATGAGTATGTTGATGGTGTTGGACCTGACAACATGTTAAGGGGATCTCCCCGGTAAGAAGTCCCAATTAGACCTCAGACCGTTTGGTGTAGGATTCCCAACTGTGGGTCATAAGGTAATGTCTTAACTGCGCTGTCGCACAGAGGCAAGTAAGATAACTCTATTAGTAGCAAGGGTGTGACCGCTGCAGTGAGTCAAGGAAGGCGAATGAGAGGTTCTAACACATGGGGGTGAGATGAGTGCGCCCCTTGGCAACCTATAGAAGTACTCAGCTGAGAAGGGAACACACGAGCGAAGATGCATCACAAGCTGGAAAGCATATTAGTCGGCAATCCAAAGTGATGGTTAAACCAACAACACATTTGCAACAAGATTCATATAATCGCATACGAAGTAGTTCATACACAACTACGTAAGTTAAACAATAGATATTGCTAACCAACCGGAGCAGTCGAACTACAATAACAACATATGCATGAAAATGTGCTGGCTCTTATTATATAAAGAAGTGTAAGTCCCAATCATACAATACATCCATATAAACCTGCTAGCCCCAACAGTGGAACGTTACAACCACATTCGCCTTCTCCTCCAAAGAGATGTACTAGCTTCGTGCAGTGGAGAAGCCAAGGTGAGCTACAAAACTGTCCAAGCTTTCTCCAAGATAGTCTTATCAGAAGCTTGGCTGACCAAAAGCCCTATACAATGAGTTATGAGGGTCTATTTATAGCAAAGGGTGGGGTGACCATTGACATTCCCCTTTGTGACAGTTCAACTACCCTCATGACTCTTCACCTACTCTATCACTATTACATCCAACTATTGACACTTGACTTACACTTGACATTACTCAACATTACAATGCACATGTACTCATGTGAGACAAAATGGCTTGAGCAAGCCATGAAAGACATCACTAACACTCAGTCCGTTGTGATGAGACCAACTCTTTGAAATGCTTGTGATGGTGAAGGTGGTGAGCTGATGCCAAGCTTGGTCGTCCGTGATGGTATGCATGCACCCCATGGTGACATCTTGTTGAAGCGAACTCTTTCCTCCGTTGCATCCAGTGCATTGGTTCGGCCCCTTCATCCAACTTGTCTGCTAACATGCGCATGGTCTTCTTGGGTGCGCCTAAACTAGCAAGACACGATGCATAGTGTCTGTGCTGATCTTCAAGTGTGTGCTAGTGGTCATGCACATTAACTTGCTTAAGTACATGTTTAGCTCCAGTTGGACTTGCTTCTTGTATTCGCCTTGGTCAGTGTGTTGAATGGGTTGGATTGCATGTGCACGCACAATGACATGCACGCTGCTAAATCCCTTGCATGCGATCAACAACACTGCTCACCATGTCTGCTCCGTGCCAGCTGCTGGGATAGATCTTTAACTTGTACAGGCGCAGTTCCATCCGCGAGTGCATGTTGCACCCATTGCTGTTCCTGTTCTTGCTGCAACTCATTTGTATGTCTGTGCAACTTCATGTTCTTCCTTGAGTTGCTGCTTTAGCACATGCAACTCCTTCTTTGTTCCATTCTCTGTCTTCGTGCAATCTTCATGTCACGCCATCACCTCATAGCTTGAGTCTCCCAAGTTGCTTTCATCATCAGTGGATTTGCTTGATCTTGCAACTTTGTTCCGCATATGTGTTGTCAACAACCTTCCTCTTTCATTCGTTGCATTCGATATGCTGCCTTCAACTGCTGTTCATGATGCTGCTCGTTGTGATGCTGCTGCTGTCATATCTTGAGGTCCTTGTCTACGATCAACTTGATATCTTCGTGAGTAGGCAAGCTCATAGACATTTGATCGACTGCATCTCCAAGTGTGCTCTGAACGGTGTCTTCGACTCTCCTCTCTTGGAAACCATTGTACCTGCAATGCTGAGAGGCAGATGAACACCTACAATACCTGGAGATATGGTAACACTCATGGCAAGCAATCTGTCAGTCGAAAACCAAAATGAACTTGAGAACTGACTTGCAACATACCTGTGTGACTGATCATGAAGGTTGCACAATTTCCGCTGGGAGGTCGGGACACTGACTGCCAAGACTGTGCAAGGCATAGTCTGGGCTGCTTGGAGACTGACTGACTGCTGGCACTGCACAATGCACAGTCCAGTTTGGCTGCTGACTGCTGGAATTGCGCAATGCGCAATCTCAGCTGGCAATGGCTGCAGGCTCAGTGACTGCATTGCGCAATTTTCTAGGCTAGCAGTACTGTCCCTCAAAAATGCGCAAAACAATCCTGGAGGACAGTCACTGGGCAAAAATGCGCATTTCCTGAGAGGAAGACAGAGCCTTCCCTCTCACGATTACGCAATGCTGTCTTGGTGAGACAAAGTCTGGGCCGAGGTTGCTCAGACTCGCCGATGTGATTGTGAATGCATAGTGATACTGAGTGTAAGCATAAGTGAATGATTATGCATGCAAACGATGAATAACAGATTCAGAAAACGAAACAACATGCATGTGGGTGAGGCAAGTCGCTGAATTGGCAACCGTTAATGAAAAACAGTTTCATGCATGCGACAATAGTGAGATAGTAACGAACACTGAAACAATGCTAGGACAAGCTAGTATACATGTAAATGACATCAAGCGTTCAACAAAATCAAGCAAACAATACTCACACAAGCGAAAACACAAAAAGTGACATAAATGCAACACAAGGCATGGGAAGCGAGCTTACCCCAAAACAATTGAGCTGAATGTGCCAACATCTCCTAGATGTGATGTGGGATGCTAGCGCTGTAAGGTTGACGTGAGGAATGAGCTCTGCAGCATCCGGTTGATGAGTTTTGATAACATCGAGGTTGTGACGCTCATGCCACAAATCAAGGGAAAGCGACACTTGGTGGGAGGTTTATGAAATGACCCTTGCATGTAACCTCCAACTGCTAGAAAGAAATCCCTGAAACAAGGGATGCCTTTGCATGCTGCCTTGGGAGAAGCAACCCATGCATGCAAGCGAGTTTTGCTTGGTCCCGGGGAGAACCGGTCAACTCAGCTGCACATGCAAGAGACTACTCCACTGCTGGGAGAAAATGCACATTTCTGGCTAGGAGCTGGGCTGGCTGCTCAGGAGATTTGCGCAATTTTTGGGTAAAGCAGTTGACTGCTGCCCAAATTTGCGCAAATTCTAGGCCGAGCATGCTTGCTAGGGAAAATTGCGTAATTCCTGCTAGGAGTGTTGATTGGTAGAATTGTGCAATCTTGGAGCCCAACAAGCTGCCAGACAAGATTGCACTGGAGGGAAGGCTAGTTGCCCTCCATTAATGTGCAATTTTCTTGGGGAAGCTGCTCAGCCTGCAACTGGGCCAAGTCCGGGTGAACAACCTGTGAGGGGAATGCATCAAGCTGTGATCGACATGACGCCTTTGTGCAAGCAAAACACTGAAGCTTGTGAACCTGATGAAGCGAGACAAGCTGTTGTGAAGGTTGGAAGGGAGGCTCCAAAATGAAGCTAAGGAAAAATTTTGGAGGCTGGTTGTAGCTGCTACAACATTTGGCAACAAACTGGCAGAACTCCAGCACTTTGAATGGACCTTGTTTGTGAAAAGCAAGTCTAACACCTCCAGAAATATTGCTCAATTCTTAGCTCCTCTTGGTTTCACACTAGCTTGATTGTAAAATGTAGCATCTACCAAACACTTGGTCGATTGACACACATTCCAAGCCAAGTCAACACAGTTGTTTCAATTGGGGCTGAGGGGTATATTGATGCACAAGCAGTAGAGTCGTCAGAGTTTTGGTTTCATTTCTGGTGTTGCTCCGCTGCCAGCGAGCCTAGTCAGTACCCCGACAGAGTTACTTGCATCACCTCTCTGTGCAGGAAGCCTTTCTCTTCTTTTGCCTTATTCATTTTCATTTTTTTCCAACTTTTTTCACTTTTTTCATTTTCATCTTCGTGACAGTGCATAACACTTATTTATTTCAGAGGCGGAAGAGGGATCTCGACTTATTGAAAGCAAAAGAGGTTGTTCCTGCAGAGAAGCAGTTTATTATACCTCTAACGTGCCTGTTAAGGTTTTCCCCCTCACCTTACTCTACTTGAATGAGATGACAAGGGTTAACCCAAAAACAACCGACTAGAGTAGGTGACACTAGTTAGCGCGCAAGCATTGTGTTTTCACCAAGTTTCACTTTGAACAGTACGTATTTTCCATTGACGTATCATGGACTGAAAGTAACAAGTTATTCATACAGAGGGAGGATGATAGATAACCAAGTAGTGATAGCAGCACACGGCCTCTTGTACTTTACCAAGCTTGCTTCAAGAGTCTTATATGGTTTCATGCGAAACTATCCAACGAAACAAAACAAGCGAACTAACAAACAACAAAGCAAAGCAAGAGCTAAAGCAAATGCGAAAGCAAAGGAAGCAAGCAAACAAGCAAGTAGACAAACAAACAAACAAAGCAAGTAAGCAAACAAGCATGCAAGCAAACAACTCAAAAGCAAACACTACTCCTACTCCTAAGCTAACAGTGCATGAGTCATCTCACGTGAAGTGATACTTCCAATGCAACCACCAACGCACTGGTTGACCCATGTTGGTGAAGGCAAGGTTCGCGAACAAAACAGTTGTGCAAACCAACAAACAAGAAAGATGTAACAGTGAAGACAAACACACTCCGAGCTTACAAGTGACCACAGAACAAAGATGAGTGATAGTGCATGACATGCATTCTGTGGTGCTGCCATGATGTTGTGTTACATTGCGTGCAGATGTTGAGTGTATGCATTCTCTTGACTATAACATGCAAGCAAACGTGAGAAAGGTAGACCACTTGTGTTGTGCATGTGTGCTTGCTGTGTAAGATTCCTCCAATGCATGAGCGATGGGATCATGTAGTTCGAGTGAAGAAATTGAAATCTGGGTGTTTGGTTGATCTTTATTGCAAAGCAGAGAGTGATGAGGAGCCTTGAGTGTTTCAACAATTTCCTGACCGGAAGTGAGACCAACCTCAGGACAGTGAGGGCCTGACATAACCATTAGCTCAGGCTGAAGTGCCTCGACAGTCTGGGAGGTTTCGACCTCATGGACAGATAGATCATCATAGACTTGTGTCTTGGATAGATTAACAACGGTTGAATCAACATCGTGATCGGATGAGGGAGTGCATATATCACGACAACCAAGATCAGAAAATTCAGGATGTTTGTCGGCCTCATGATTTGATGAATCGGGCAGAGGGGTAGATGAGAAGCAAAGATGTTCACTTTCTGTGTTAAAAAAAAAATAAATGACAGATTGAACGGATTTTCCGAGGAAGATGTGTCCTCTCCGCACTGTAATGACAGACTGACATCCGAGGTGTCCTGTGAATGATCGGAAGTAGAAGCATTCGAAAATGAGTTTTCACAAGGAAAATCAACAGTGGTAGAATCACAAGGGATGTCAGGATGAAGTGGATGAGGCACAGCTGAAAGGGAGTCACCCTTCACCGCGGGCTCTTCTTTAGATTCCCACACACACTCATCATGAATGATGGCGCAGGTGGGCTGCATAACACCAAATCCGTCGACAACTTGATCCTCGTTCACAACAGGTGAGGAGTCTGGAATGGAAGAACACAAGACAGTACAATTCGGAGGATCAACAAAACGCGAGGACAGAGGTCGAGGGAACGAGTCCATGTGACAACCAGCAAGCTTGCAAGCCAAATCGGCGCAAATATCAAGAGCAAGTGGGGTGGGAGGATGTGATAGTTCAACCAAGGTGATCTCCCACATTACTCCGCGGTGGTGGCGCTGTTTGATGAGGTGAAGGTGGACAGTCACCTGTGCCTGCCTGTGATTGCGCAACTCCATCACCGAAGTGTGTTGAGTGGGGTTCAGATACGTGAAGAAGATACTCAAATCTTCCATCAAGAAATTCCCAATCAATATCATCTTCCAGGAATCGGTACACAAGTTTACAAAAGCGCATGTAAAACTGTTCAACGGATTCATCGGGTGCTTTTCGTAATTTCAGAATTTCTTTGTTGAGTGCCTGATGGTCGAAGTGATTGAAAGCACGCTCTATCTCTCCGACCAAATGAGTAAGAGAATAAATGGATTTTTTGGGCAGCTTAGCACACCAATGCATTGGGTGCCCTCGAAGCGTTTAGATGAGTAGCGCGCAACTCATGTATTTTTCAAAGAATCCACGTCTTTTGCATGAGCCTACAACGCTGACTGCGTGCCTTACCAAGGCTATGTAGCCTCCACCATCAAATGTTTTATGAGACAAGTTATCCGAGAACCTTTTCAGGATGATGAAATTGTTTCCATAAGACATACATTCTGGAAGACCAACTCAGTAGTTAGTCATGGTAGATGTGTAGAGATTCAAAATAGATGTGAGGACTCAACTTGTCATTTGGCCCTCCTAGCGCCAAAATGTTGACGGTGTTGGACCTGCCAACATGTCAAGGGGATCTCCCCAGTAAGAAGACCCAATTAGACCTCAGACCGTTTGGTGTAGGAGTCCCAACAGTGGGTCGTAAGGTAATGCCTTGACCGCAATGTCGCGTAGAGGCAAGTAAGATAACTCTGTTAGTAGCAAGGGTGTCACCATTGCAGTGAGTCAAGGAAGGTGAATGAGAGGTTCTAACACATGGAGGGTGAGATGAGTGCGCCCCTTGGCAACTTGTAGCAGTACTCAACTCAGAAGGGAACACACGAGCAAAGATGCATCACAAGCTGGAAAACAGATCAGTCGACAATCCAAAGTCATGGTTAAACCAACATCACATCTGCAACAAGATTCATATAATCGCAAATGAAGCAGTTCATACACAACTATGTAAGTGAAACAACATATATTGCTAAGAAATTGGAGTAGTCCAACTACAATAACAACATATGCATGAAAATGTGATGGCTCTTATTATATAAAGAAGTGCAAGTCCCAATCATACAATACATCCATGTAAACTTGCTAGCCCCAACAGTGGAACGTTACAACCACATCTGCCTGCTCCTCCAAAGAGATGTACTAGCTCCGTGCAATGGAGAAGACAAGGTGTGTTACAATACTATCCAAGCTTTCTCCAAGATAGTCTTATTAAAAGCTTGGCTGACCAAAAGCCCTATACAATGAATTATGAGGGACTATTTATATCAAAGGGTGGGTGACCATTGACATTCCCCTTTGTGACAGTCCAACTACTCTCATGACTCTTCACCTACTCTATGACTGTTACATCCAACTATTGACACTTGACATGATTCAACATTACAATGCACATGTACTCATGTGAGACAAAATGGCTTGAGCAAGCCATGCAAGATATCACTAACAATCAGTCCGTTGTGATGAGACTAATTCTTTGACATGCTTGTGATGGTGAAGGTGGTGAGTTGATGCCAAGCTTGGTCGTCCGTGATGGTGTGCATGCACCCCATGGTGCCATCTTGCTGAAGCGAACTCTTTCCTCCGTTGCATCTGGTGCATTGGTTCGGCCCCTTCATCCAACTCGTCTGCTAACATGCACATGGTCTTCTTGGGTGCGGCTTAACTGACAACACACTGATGCATAGTGTCCTCGCTGATCTTCAAGTGTGTGTTGGTGGTCACGTGCATTAACTTGCCGAAGTACATGTTCAGCTCCAATTGGACTTGCTTCTTGTGTTTGCCTCGATGAGTGTGTTGAATGGGTTGGATTGCATGCATGCTGCTGAATCCCTTGCATGCGATTAACAACACTGCTCACCATGTTTGCTCCATGCCAGTTGTTGGGATGGATCTTTAACTTGTACGGGCACAGTTTCATCTGTGAGTGCATGTTGCGCCCACTGCTGTTCCTATTCATGATGCAACTCATTCATCTGTCTGTGCAACTTCATGTTCTTCCTTGAGTTGCTACTTCAGCACATGCAACTTCTTCTTTGTTCCATTCTCTGTCTTTGCGTGATCTTCATGTCGTGCCGTCACCTCATAGCATGAGTCTCCCAAGTTGCTTTCATCATCAATGGATTTGCTTGATCTTGCAGCTTTGTTTCGCCTCTGTGTTGTCAACAACCTTCCTCTTTCATTCGTTGCATTCATTGCATTCGATATGATGCCTTCAACTGTTGTTCATGACGCTGCTCGTTGTGATGTTGCTACTGTCATATCTTGATGTCCTTGTCTACGATCAACTTGATATCTTCGTGAGTAGGCAAGCTCATAGACATTTGATTGACTGCATCTCCACGTGTGCTCTGAACGGTGCCTTCGACTCTGCTCTCTTGGAAACCATTGTACCTACACTGTTGAGAGGCAGATGAACACCTGCAATACCTGAAGATATGACAACACTCATGGCAAGCAATCTGTCAGTCGAAAACCAAAATGAACTTGAAAATTGACTTGCAACATACCTGTGTGACTGATCATGAAGGTTGCAATTTCAGTCAGGAGGTCGTGAGACTGATTGCCAAGACTGCGCAAGGCACAATCTGGGCTACTGGGAGACTGGCTGACTATTGGAACTGCGCAATGCACAGTCCAGTTTGGCTGCTGATTGCTGGAATTGTGCAATGTGCAGTCTCAGCTGGCAATGGCTGCAGGCTCAGTGACTGCATTGCGCAATTTTTTGGGCCAACAATCACTGTCCCTCAAAAATGTGCAAAACAGTCCTGGAGGACAGTCACTGGGCAAAAATGCGCATCTCCTGAGAGGAAGACAGAGCTTCCCTCTCAGGATTGCGCAATGATGTCTTGGTGAGGCTTTTAGTGAGGCAGAGTCTAGGCCAAGGCTGCCCAGACTCGCCAACGGGCAACTGGAAGTGAATGTGAGTGCAAATGCATGGTGATACTGAGTGTAAGCATAAGTGAATGATCATGCATGCAAACAATGAATGACAGATTCAGAAAACAGAATAACATGCATGTGGGTGAGACAAGTTGCCGAATTAGCCACTGTTCGTGAAAAACAATTTCATGCATGCGACAACCGTGAGATAGTAACGAAAACTGAAACAGTGTTAGGACAAGCTAATATACATATAAACGACATCAAACGTTCAACGAAATCAAGCAAACAATACTCACACAAGCGGAAACACAAAAAGCGATAGAAATGCAACACAAGGCATGTGAAGCGAGCTTACCCCAAAACAACTAAGATGAATGTGCTGATAGCTCCTAGATGTGATGTGGGATGTCAGAGCTGCAAGGTTGATGTGAGGAATGAGCTCTGTAGCGTCCGGTTGATGAGTTTTGATAACATCAAGGTTGTGACACACATGCCACAAATCTAGGGAAAACAACACTTGGTGGGAGGTTTCTGAAATGATCCTTGCATGTAACCTCCAACTGCTAGAAAAAGATCCATGAAACAAGGGATGCCTTTGCATGCTACCTTGGAAGAAGCAGCCCATGCATACAAGCGAGTTTTGCTCGATCTCGGAGGGAACCAGCTAACTCAGCTGCACATGCAAGAGGCTGCTCGACCGCTGGGAGAAAATATGCATTTCTGGCTGGGAGTTGAGCTGACTGCCCATGAGATTTGCGCAATTTCTGGGCAGAGCAATTGAGTGCTGCCTAGATTTGTGCAAATTTTGGGTCGACCATCCCTGCTGGGGAAAATTGTGCAATTCCTGCGGGGAGTGTTGACTGGCAGAATTGCGCAATCTTGGAGCCCATCAGGTTGCATACATGATTGCACAATTTCTAGAGGGAACGCTGGTTGCCCTACAGAAATGGGCAATTTTCTCGGGGAAGTTGCTCAGCTTGCAACTGGACCAAGTTTAGGTGAACAACCTGTGAGGGGAATGCATCAAGCTGTGATCAACAGGTTGCCTTTGTGCAAGCAAAACACTGAAGCTTGTGAACTTGATGAAGCAAGACAAGCTGCTGTGAAGGTTGGAAGGAAGGCTCCAAAACGAAGCTAAGACAAAATTTTGGAGGGTGGTTGTAGCCGCTACAACAGAGTACTATGTTTTATTCATTGATGACCACCCCAGGAAGACCTGGATTTATTTCTTGAAGACCAAGAGTGAGGTATTCAAGCGGTTTCAAGAGTTCAAAGCTCTTGTGGAGATCCAGACAAGTAGGAAGATCAAGGTCCTTAGGTCGGACAATGGAGGGGAGTATACCCTTGGTGAGTTTGTTGATTTTTGTGCCGAGACAGGCATTATGAGGGAGTTCACAGTGCCTTACAACCCCCAACAAAATGTGGTTGCGGAGAGGAAGAATAGATCCATTGTAGGGGCTGCCAAAGCCATGCTTCATGATCAGGGGTTACCTTTATTTTTGTGGGCAGAGGCCTGCAACATTGCTGTGTACTTGTAGAACAAGAGTCCACATCGTGCCTTGGGGAATGTGACTCTGGAGGAGGCTTTTTCTGGGAAGAAGCCTGATGTTGGGCACTTTCGTATCTTTGGGTGCCTTACATATTCCTATGTCCCCAAGGAGAACAATACCAAGCTAGAGCCCACTACAGACAAGGGCATCTTTGTGGGTTATAGCGAGACCTCGAAAGCTTATCAGATTTATATTCTTGCGTTGAGGAAAGTGGTTGTCAAGCGGGATGTGAAGTTCGAGGAGGAAAGAACTTTCAGGAGGTCATAGGAGTTAGAGTATCCAGAGTCACCAGACCCTCAAGAGCAGCTGAGTCAGTCACAGGGATCAGGAGGTACATCTATTACATTGTTAGGTCCATTAGTGAGCAGTGGCTCTCAGAGTCAGGTGGGTGGTTCTTCGGGCAACATGCAGGGCAGTCCGCAGAGCAGTTCACAGGGTAGCCTACTAATGGACAATTCACACGGTACTTCAGCAGCTACTGGCACAAATTCAGGCATGAGGTTAGTTGGTTGGCCTTCAAGAGTTCAAGCTTCTGATGATGATGAGGATTCTTTCACTCCGATGGGAGAAGTATGCTTAGGGAAGAGGAAGCCCAAGTGGCTTCAAGATACCTTGTGCGAGGCCACATCAGTGGCTGGGCCAAAGAGACAGGTTAGAGAGAGTAAACCACCTAAGCGGTTTTGTAGTTACATGGCACAGGTAACAAGCATTGTTGACTCCGAGCCTTCTATTTATGAGGAGGCAGCCAACCAACAAGTCTGGAGAGAGGCCATGATGGAGGAGTATTCTTCTATTATGAAGAACGATGTTTGGGAGGTAGTGTCGAGACTTGAAGGTAAATCAGTTGTTACTTCCAGATGGCTCTACAAGATAAAGCATGTTGCAGATGGCAACATCGAGAAGTTCAAGGCTTGATTTGTGGCGAGAGGGTTCTCATAGGTAGAGAGAGTTGATTATGAGGAGACCTTCACTCCCGTAGCTCGGTATACATCTATTCGCTCCATTCAATCGATTGTAGCAAAGATGGGTTGGAAGATCCACCAGATGGATGTGAAGATCGCATTTCTCAATGGCTTCATTTAGGAGGAGGTTTATATTGAGCAGCCGCAGGGCTTTGAGGTGCATGGGAAGGAGTCCCATGTATGTAGATTGAAAAAGACACTCTATGGCTTGAAGCAAGCTCGTAGAGCTTGGTACTCGAGGATTGATACATACTTGCAGCAGTTGAGTTTTACAAAGAGTGAGGCTGATCCGAACCTATACTTCATTGTGGTGTGTGAGGAGCCTATCATTATGGTGTTGTATGTTGATGACTTGATCATCATTGGTGCAAAGAGACTCATTGAGGGTTGCAAAAGAGATCTTGCTTCAAAGTTTGAGATGAAGGATATCGGCTTGATGCATTCTTTTCCGGGATTGGAGGTGTGGCAAGAAGAGGGGCATTTCTTCCTGGGACAAGGGAGGTGCATTGTGGATATTCTTAACAGATTTCACATGGAGGACTACAAACCCATGTCTACACCTATGATCACTAACTGGAAGAAGCTTCATGCTTCTGATTCTGAGTTAGTGGATCCTACTCTATACAGACAACCCATTGGTAAATTGATGTATTTGGTCAACACTCGACCATATATATGTTTTGCAGTAAACACTATGAGTTAGTTCATGTGTGAGCCCAGGAGAGTGCACTGGGTGGCTGCAAAACACATTCTTCGTTACTTGCAGGGGGCTGTGGATTTTGGTTTGGATTATCGATAAGGTGATGGAGTGAGACTGGTAGGGTACACAGATTCAGATTGGGCAAAGTGTGCTTCAGATAGGAAGAGTACTTCCGAGTGTTGTTTTGGGTTGGGTTCGACACTTGTGTCGTGGATCAGCCGAAAACAACAGTCAGTTGCATTGAGCTCAGCTGAGGCAGAGTATATGGCTGCTAGTTTGGCTTGTTGTGAGGCCATATGGCTTCACAGGATGTTGTTTGGTCTATTTGGTCAGGCATTGAGACCTTCAATAATTTACTGTGATAATTAGAGTTGCATAAAAGTCATGGAGAATCCATTTTTTCATGACAGGTCAAAGCATATTGAGATCAAGTATCACTTCACTAGAGACTATGTCCAAAAGGGAGCTGTCAAGCTTGAGTACATTTCCACAAATGAGCAGGTAGCTGACATTTTCACCAAAGCCTTACCACGAGGCAAGCATGTCTACTTCAGAGACAAGATGGGAGTGGTGAGGAACACTTTCCTCGGTCAGAGGGAGTGTTAAAATTTGGGTACTAGAGGACAAGTAGTTCCCTAAAGCTTTGATCTTTGGCCTAGGGAAAAGTGTCCAAAATTTATTTGTACTTTTATCCTAAAGTGACTTTATAAGTGGTAAAGTCAATTTAATTTAAAAGTGACTTTATAAGTGGTAAAGTTACATTCTAATTTAAAAGTGACTTAATTAAAGTCAATGAAGAATTAGAAAGTGAAAAAGTGACTATGGAAATAAAAGGCTAAGTGTGTCTTTATTTAAAGTGGCTGAGTTAAAAAATAGAAAGTGAGAATTAAATGCACATTAATTCTCATCCTTAGATATAAATGAATCTCATCCATTAGATCTTAGCGTAACTCAAAAGGTCATTTAGAGACTAAAAGGAGAAGAGAAGAGAAAAAGTCAATTCATTCTTTCATGAGCATTTGAGAGAAAGAGAAGAAAGAGCAAGGAGAAAATTTATGAGTAGTGAGAAAGTGAAGGAGAGAAGCAAGAAGACATTTCCGCAAATCCGGGCAGCAACATTTATTGGCACGCATCCCAAGGCAAATCCGTACAGCGAGAGAAATGCACAAAAATTGAGGAAGTGGGACAACAACAAGAGCATGAACTTCGAGACAGATTTGGGCACGATTTTTGAGGCAAACGTACTGTGGAAATCCGTACTGTCCGTACACTCTGTTCTGGGCACATTTTTTGAGGTAGGCCATACAACATTTATGTTGTTTTATTGCTGGAAAATTTCCGTTTTGGTTGTTTGTTGATTGACACGATTTTCAAGGTGGAGTTCAAGCATGAAAATCAAGATAAGTTGTAATTTGTGGTTGCTGGAATTTTTACTGTGTATTTCAGTTTCTCTGTAAAAGCATTTTCAGAAATAAAGAAGAGCTCTCAAATTGGTTTTCCCCAAGAGTTGTAGGGAGTTTTTCCAGGGTCATATTGACCAAAAGTCACTGTGTTATTTTCTATGTGTGGCTGTCATAATTTTGCTGTGTTTTATTTCAGCAGTTGTGAAATCTCTAAATTTGTGTTTTCAGAAAATATTGTCATTTCCAGATTTTAGAATTTTTATCATGCTTGGATTTAAAACTAAATGCATGGAGTGATAAGGAAAATTGATAACCGGAGTGGGGGTTGAAATTTCTTCATAAAATTACTCATCTACAGAATCCCACATTGGGGTATTTCTAGGGACAATTGTCCAAAAATATCGATATTCATTATTTGTGTGTGTGCAATAATTTTCTTAGTTCCTGTGGTTCATTTATTTTCTGTGAAGCTGCAATAGTGTTTTATTCAATATTTGTCGCAAGTATTTTGCAGAAGACAAATAATCTAAATTGATAGGAGAATAATAACCAATAACTGCAACAACTTTAAAAATTTCACATGGTATCAGAACAGATCTGACGACAGAAGAAGGATTCGTGCAAACACAAGAAGAAAAAGTTCAAGGGTTTATAACCCAATTTATACTCTCTAGATTTATTTGGGTTTTGCTAAATTTCCATATTTTCATAGATGGCATCAACAAGTTTGAGAGATCAGGATAGATTGGACAAAGCCTCCAACTTTGGCATTTGGAAAGCCAAAATGTCTTTTTTATTGGACAAGTTTGGATTGAAGGATTATGTGACTAATGTTATAGCCATACTGACAGATCCACAACAACTGGAAACCTATAGAAAGGAGAATGCCAAAGCCAAGAGGATTATCCTTGATGGAGTCAAGGACCATATAGTCCCTCATATCGTAGAGAAAATCCTACAGAAAATAAGAAAATGATTCTCAAAGAGAAGTTGGGGACAATTAAGATACATAAGGGTGAAGACTAGGTTTCCAATCTTACCAGAGTTCGACTTGCCAAGGATGAATTGGCTACAGTTAGAGATAAGCTAAGTAATGTAGAGCTATTGCGAGTTGCCTTGGATGGGTTCTCTAGGCAGTGGGATGTCTTTGTCCAATTTATCAATGGATGAGTCCAATTGTTGGGTTGGGATCGCCTATGGAGTGATTTCACTTAGGAGGATCTTAGACTCAACTTGGTTAGTGACAATGGTAACAACAACAACAAAACTCCGAAGGTTGAGAAGGAACATGAAAACATAGCCCTAGTAGGAAAGGGAAGGCTAAGAATGGATTTGGTAAGGGATCAGGCGCAAAAGGAGAAAATAAGAAGAAGGACCTTTCTAAGGTCAAGTGCTATGGTTGTCACGAATTCGGCCATTATTATTAGCGATTGTCCACAGAGGAAGAAGAAGGGAAAGAAGCAAGCAACAACTTCTGTTAGCGCAAATGAGCTCTCTAACATGATGGATCAATAATTCACATTGATCGCTTGCCTATCTAGCTCAACTTCACAGGGTGTTTGGTATATAAATAGTGGAGTGTCATTCTACATGATAGAAGTTAGAGAGTACTTCTCGAGTTATGAGGAGAAGGACATCACAGTTCAGATCTAGATGGGGAACAAGTCCAAATGCAACCCAATTGCAAGATGGACTATTCTATTTCAAAGGGAGAATGGCAAGCCAATTCTTATTCATGACATGTTGCATGTGTTAGGCTTGGGGATGAACTTGATCTCCGTATCTATCCTTCATGATAAAGTGTGTGATGTTCACTTTAGAGGGCGGAGGTGTTATTGAAGCACAAGGATTGGAGGTCCTGTATAGCAATTGGAGTTAGGAGTGGGTGATTTTACAGGTTGTAGATGGATTCCTAAGGCACTAGTCAACAACAACAATCTAAGGGATTAGGGGGAGCTATGGTATAGGAGGATGGGCCATATACATCATGGAGCACTTAGATTGCTTCGTGAGACAATGACAAGCGTTCTAGAGGTGAGCATAGAGCATGATGATGTTTGGTCAGAGGGTCAAGACGATGGTGATACACTACGACAATCAGATTTCCATTAGGTTGTTAGAGAATCCAGTGTTTCACAACAGGTCTAAGCATAGAAACATCAGATACCACTTCATCATGGATTTTGTGCAGCGCAAGATTGTTCAACTACAATATATACCCACAAATGAGCAGGTAGCAGATACACTGACAAAGGCTTTAGGGAAGGTGAGATTCATCTTCTTCAGAGACAAGTTGGGTGTTATGTGATAGACCTTCCTAGATGGTGTCTATGAGGCTAACGAACACATTTTCTCTAATACCTAGAAAACATTTTTGAGGAAAATGCCTTGATTATCATTAATTAGCCACTTTATTAATTTTCCTAAGTCTAACTTACATAAATGGATTAATTAAATCAGATTAATTGAGGTAAATTGATTTTCCTCTAGTGACTTCTAGAAAAGTCACGAGAAAGGGTCAATATGATCTTAGCCATTGATTGAGATTATATCATAGCCATTGATTCATCAATGAGAGATTATAAGAGGAAATCGATGAGAATTTGGAGAAAACAACATCGATATAGAGATTTGTAGTGATAGCAAGGGCACATAGGCAACGCATGGTCATCAACAGATTGAGATTAGTAGTGGTTAGAGATAGGATGGTCAGAGGAGATTCATCATAGTGGTTTCTAGATATTATTGGAGATCGATTTTTCTGTAGAGAGTCTGAGTTTTCTCAGTGGTGCTAGTTGTTCCAGAGAGCAGTGTGAGTTGCTCCAGGGTGGAGTGTGAATTCCTTCGGAGGGGTCAAATTGTCAGAGCAAGGAGATAATTTCTTAAAGAGATTGATTTGCATAGGGAGGTCAAGTTTGCCAGTAGGAGTTGAGTTCTAGGGAGGCCAAGTTAATTTTCTCAGTAGTGTGAGTTTGCCAGAGAGGGGCCGAGAGCTAGGAATGTACGTGTGACCAGTTTAGTGAGAAAGAGGGAGGCCAAATTTATAAGAAGGGGCCAAATTGCTTATGGGAGGCTAGATTGACTTGCAAAAGTGACATGATTAATTTTCCAGAGGTTTGCTAATTTACGGGAAATGATTGTAATTTCTCCATCACAGATTATGCTGAAGAATGAATAAACTTACCCATCTACAAAGCTGATTTTTCCCACACTAGGTTTTTTCCAGGGATTTGTCCAAACATATTGGCGTTCCTTATTTTTGTGTGTTTTCAATAATTTTCTAAATTCTCGTGGTTCATTTATTTTCCGTGAAGTTGCAATAGTGTTTTATTCATTATTTGCCACAAGTATTTTGCAAAAGACACATAATCTAAATTGATAGGAGAATAATAACCAGTAATTGCAACAACTTTAAAAATTTCACAGGTTGAAGTTATTTGAACAATTTGTGTGCCAATGGAGATGATGAGGCAGCAAGGTTTTGTAGAATGCCTCTTTGTATATATAATATTTCCAAGAGTAATTGTAGCCTACATGATCATACAACCTATCAATCAAAAGTAGGCCAATATTGTACCTTATTCATTGTTTCTTGAAAATAATATAAATTGCAATATTTTAACAAGAAATAAAGATATAAAAACATACTACTTATAGACATTAAATTCTATGGTTGATGGTTTTTAAAATTATAGTGAATAAATAATATTTATATCATTATCTCAATGAATTATGCTTTCCATGGCTTGAAGGAAATTCATGATATTTTTTTAAGAGAATCAATTCTAAGTAGAAAACATAATCAAGTTTATAAACAATGTCTCTATCTTTCCTTTGGTGTTACTATAAATAGTCATGAATTCTAGTTCTCCCTTTAGAGTATGGTTACGAAGGTAGATGATACTTTAACACTGCTCATGCAAGCTTTAACGTGTCATATCATCTGTAACATGCACGTGATAACAACTTTAGCTCCAACTCTATCTCATTACAATGGAATCCACTTCATAAAAGTTCATCACACTTTGTATAAGATCTAGTCCTTATATTTGCATCGAAGGCATTGACACCGAAAGCCAAAGCCTTGATAAAGTAGGGATTGTCGAGCTTCATAATCCATACTAGCATCGATATAGCAAATACGTAGTTCTTCACCTGAAATTTTACTTGAAACACAAATTATGGTGAATTATAATCATTATTACATGCTTTAATGCAAACAACATTAGAATGACCTAGCATGTAGAAAGACATATCAACAAAACATATGTTAAAATTTACGTCATCCTAGACATTGAATCCTAAGCTAGGAAGTTGGTTTAAAATTGGAGTACAAAGAAAAACCCAACAAGAGAAATGACAAATATAGAACAATACTAGAGTGGGTTGGGATAAGATTCCAACCATGGTTCTTCAAAAATAATAATCAAGGTAGGCACCCAAAAAGAATTGTTGTTTGAAATTCTTTAGAAAACTTTTTCAAAACATGATATGAAATAATGGGCATTACTATATGAAAGTTGTTACCACTTGAAAATGCAAAGTCTCATTCTGCAGTTTCATGAGTTTTCTTGTCTAATCGACAAAAGATCTTTGGAATTTAGTGGTAGTTATAGGTTGCAGGGAGATACTTAGAGGCCACACACCTTGTTTATCTTGCTTGGCCACTTGTCATCATCCAAGGAAAGGACAGAGGTGTAAGAGTGTTGTTGGCTTGATGACGGCTTTTCGAAGGCATGGTTCACCATCAGATCCCATTTGAACACACTTGACACATATTGGAGACATAACACATGACATTTGGTAAGAAAAGAGGTTAATGAGCATGAAAGGAGGAACACCCTTCTTAGATAGGTGCAATGTGGCACGAAATTGCACTTGGGCTTGACCAAAGGCCCACTTAAGATTGGAAAAAATAAAACCCTCTTCAAGGATATGGCCAAGGCATGTTGGAGGCAAGAAGGGGTGAGAAATAACCCTAAATGAGGAGCTTTAAGATATTCAAAGACATGCTTCCCATATGAGGAGAACTTTTGGGGGAAAGGACGCACTATTTAATCCATTTCTCACATATTTGCAGCTATATTTGACCTTTTGAGGTATTTAGGATTAAGGATACATTGTTTGAAGCCTTTTCTACACATATGGAGGCAAGTTTCACCATTAAGGATGGCTTTGGAGTAAGAACACTTTTTCAATGCGTTTTCTACATATTTAGAGAAAATAACTTTACATGAGGAGATGCCATATGGCATTGTTGACATGGTCAAGCACTTGAATAAATAATAAATGCATGCTTTGAAAAGATTTCATGAAATCAAAAGATGATATATGGTAATATGCACCCATTATTACTCCACTTGCAAAAGATGCTAGGGCCTTCTAAAAGGAATACTATTTTACTAGAGAAGTTGAAAGAAAAGCTATATAAAGATACCTATTCTCATTTACAAAAGGAATGGTTGGAGGTTTTGGAGTTCCCCTCCAACCCTAGTTGAATGCCTTTGGGAAGATTGGAAGAAAGGTTGGTTCAATGTAAGGGTTTTTCCCTTCTCTTTCTTCTTTTTATGGATGATTAGGGTTTTTGGAAGGATTTCCATGGCTTTTGTTGCTGAAATAATCTTTGGAGAAGGGAAAGTTTACCACATGAATTGTTGTAGTATTTGAGGTTGCAATTTTCCAATTAGGTGAGACTTATTTGATTGACTTATTCTATACTCTTGATCTTGTTGTGAAATTAAATTTGAAGGATGTATTGTTGGTTGTTTGTTCAATAAGAAGGCTTTGTCTACTGCATTTAGAGTTTCATATTATAGTTGTACCTTCTTTGTTTAATGGTTGCACACTATCCTTCTCTGTAATTTTATGGTTGTGATGTGGCATCTTGTATAAGGGTTCTTACTTATTCTTGCATAATACGAAGCTTCTATTTTGGACTAATTATGGCACATTAGTGAATGGTTTAATTATATATTCTTCGTAATATTTAAACCCATCTACTCTTTGATCTTGGCTCCATCGCCTAGTTAGATAAACACTTGTCTTGGTAGTCCACCATCCTTTTATTTCTAAAGAAAATCATAAACTTCCTTTCTAGGGTTCCCTCCCTTGCCTCAAAAAATAATTGACCTAATGTGAGAGATAATTATTGTGGTAAAAATGGGAAACCTTCCTAAGTGCCCCAAGGGTTGTACTTTGTTTGGGGACTTTAATTTGTGCAATGCAATTATGGATGGTAATAAAAGTAATAGACAAAAATAGGATTGTGGTATTAATAACTCCATAAGAAATACAAGTACTAAATTATGAACATACTTAAATTACAACGAGCAAGATGCATATA
This sequence comes from Pinus taeda, assembly GCA_000404065.3. Classification (NCBI taxonomy): domain Eukaryota; kingdom Viridiplantae; phylum Streptophyta; class Pinopsida; order Pinales; family Pinaceae; genus Pinus; species Pinus taeda. Next base: position 65,630 of record APFE031289832.1, read on the forward strand.
CTTGACATTACTCAATGTGTGTTGTTTTTCTTTAGACAACCACCTTATAGACACCCTCATAAGGGCGTGATTTGTTGCCACTTTGATGAGATTCCTGCTTATCAACCAGGACTTGTTATTCTCCATCCATCTATTGCATTTATGTGCTCATCAATCCTCACACATTTAGTGGTATATCATTCCATATGTCATATGCTCTTGATCTTAGATGTGTTAGATGATGTTTCATGATGCTTCGATTTGTAGTTGGTATGGGTTTTTCATTGTATAGTTTCCTTGCTTAGAAGTGATTCTAAGGCTTAATCTTGTTTGTGAAGTGTTAGCATTAGATGGATACTATTTTGTCACTTATAGCTAAGTAAAAATGTTACCTAGTTACTACATCGAACCATGATAAGACATAATTAATTCTAGATTAGTGTGCCTTAAGCTAGGCCACTAGATAATATTAGGAAGTCAAGGTGGGTAGTGTAGTCACATCACCCCCACACTGAACACATTTTGTTAATTTCCCTTACATTTCCATCTTAGCCATAAAAACTAATATCCCCTAACTTTCAATTAACTTCTAAAATGACAACAAAAGGGTCAAGAAGAAAAAAGAAAGAAAAAAAGAATGCAAATCTTAACTAAATCAAGCCAAAATAACAGACTAAAGTGATGAAGAGAAAAACCAATAATGCAAAGAAAATATTAAAACTACTTCATTATGCCCCCCTCTTTTAAAGTCATACGAGCAAAATGCCTATCTAAAGCAAACAAGAGTTAGAATAAATAAATAAAAATAAAGAAAGGGGAAGTGTGTATAGGTCGAAGTAGATAAAAAATTTCCTCTCAAAAAGTTTTGATGATAAATGAAGACTCCTAACCATAATTTAATTGGTTAGTTGGACACAACATAGATCCTTCATATCATAATATGAATTTGAAAGTTGTTCCATAGGTTTCCCTTATATCCCCATTCCATAAGTTAGCGTCACTTACAAACCAAGACAACTTGGGAAAAACCTTATGTCTTATCTCAAAGACACATGTAATGGGGGTAAGGTGTCCCCCATGGTTTGTCTCAAGTAAATTGGTAACAATAGCTTAGGTTATTTGTTTTAAATTATCTTATCAATGCTAGTATCTAACAATTGGTTGAGGTTGGATGTGTCATCATAGGTTGGATGTTATCCATTGGGATTTGAGTACCATACCTCAAAGTGCATGAAAAGAGCCTCATGATATGTGTACCTACATTGGGATGCATATACCTATGTACAATTATATTCACTTGCATTGGAATATGTGTCAAAGTTTCTTGGGATGCATGTCCATGCCATGTCAATTGATGTGGACAATGACATGGATACCACATCATCACCAAAAGTCTACATCAACATTCATGTACACTCAACTTTAAGCATCATTATTACTCATTGTATATGTATTATTTGCACATGTATGAGGGGAGTCCCCTTTTCTTGTATGCATGTTCATACATGAGAGTTTATTTGATGTATATGTGAACTAGTGTGTCACATCCATGAGTGTGAACACAACTAGTCACCACTATTGCTCTCTAGAACTGTTAGAATCATGGGTGTCCAACTTTAAGGTGGTTATCTTTTGATAGACTGCCCATAATTCTACTAGATCAATGCCATTGGATGCATATTGTTCGTAGGAATTTTGAAATTGGATCATAATAAAAAAGAAAATAAAAATTGACCAAGATACAATGTTGCAACAATTATTGCTTGCCAATTATCACACATTTTGACTGTTTGACTTGTTGGACATTGGATAAACCAGTGCTCCCCCTATGTTTCACGACATGGACTAATTGCCTCTTGTGGATCCTTATCTCTGGCAATGTGATCATTGACTAACACTTGCTAGTTTTGATCTAACAACAACCATGATTCCCAATAAGTGGTGTCAATGTGTAGGTTGTTAATTTTTCATCAAGAATTGTTCTATGTTGCAACTATTACTTCAACAATTTCCAATAGCATCCAAATTACAATTTCACTTCTTCAATTAACCAATGGCATCAAAGCAATAGTAGATAGAACAATTATACAAATGAACAATGAAAGATAACCAAGAGACAAGGTACACAATATTTGGTCAATGACCAGGGAAAAACCCACAAGGGGGAAAACCCTTTGCAAATCTTCTTCTATTAGATTGTCTTCAAATGTTTAGTAGAGAGAGTACATCATCCAAGATTCAAAGTCAAACTTTGACTAGCCAGTATCCAAAACCAATATCCAATATCCAAGTTTGTCAATATGCCAAGCAACTATCCAAGTCAGAGACAAGAGGGAGAGAGATGAAGTCAACAATAGTCACAATAGTAAAATCTGATCCTTCTACAAATCTGTCCAAGTCAACAACAGTCAATAGTAGCAATGTGTGCCCTAACCAGTCAATAGTCAATGGTTAAACTAACCCTTTAGGAGCTTGGTCAACGTTAGTCAAACTCGACCTCAATAGTTGGTCAAAGTCACCCAAAACAATCATCAAAACCCTGTCAAACTCTGTCAAAAGAGAGAATTTATGCGGTCAAAGTCTACAATTTATCTCTATGGTCAACCCAAGTCAAAGTGTCCATATCACCTTAGATTTTGTGCCAAAAAGTGCGTCCTAGAAAAACAAAGAAAGTCTAAGGAAAAACACAATCAAACTTGGTAAAAGTACCCTTGGTCAACGCCCTGCAACAGATCAAAATTTCAGCCAACCTGAAATAGACACTTATCCCTTCGAACGTGTGAGAGATCCTTGCAATTCCTGAGCTGCACAAATCAATCAATGAAGGACAAAGAATATATGAGTTGATGATGTGATGTCTGCCAAATGTGGATGAGGTGATCTTAATTTATAGACGATGGAGGAGGGATAATTAGCCTCTTAGACCGACTTGAACAAATGTCATATTGTGGGTTTCATTTCAAAAATATATTTTCCTTGTCCAAATTGAGTGATTCAAAAGTCAATTTTGGTCCTCTTGGAAATAGGAATTTAATGCAATGGTTGGAATATGTCAAAGCTGCCAAATTAACATTCCCTCTCAACGAGGGAAAAATTCTAACTGTAGCATATGATCATAAGTATCTCGACATCATGTCATGTGCATCCCTGCTCATCTTTGCTTATCTGTGCTCATCTCATGCTGAACAATCTCGAATTTAAAGGAGAAGAATTGTTGTAGGGGAGCTCCAACTACCACCTCGAATCTATCACCATCGGGGAGAAAATGCTACCACCCAAAATCATCGTCATCATTGAGAAGCCATAACTGCCACCCGAAACTAAAGACAATGAGTGAGATCAACCTACCCCAATGCATAGGGATCACACACTATCCCAAAGTCCTTGGCAATAGGTGAGATCAACTTATCGAAGATAAGGACCACACTCTACCCTATTGTCCCTGATCATCCATCTTAACCCTCACGAGTCAGATGGTAGAACACTTGCATCCACCAACTTGGGCAAGATCCACCTACTTCAAGGGGTAGGGATCACACTCTATCCCAAGTCCCTCATCCCATTGGCTAGATGGGGAGGATATTCCACAGATTGGGAAGGACGCTAACTGGGGCATACTCTGACTAAAGGAGATCACATGTCTCTACACCCTATCGGTTAGAGGTCCCTCATCCCCAGGAGCTCATCAACTCCATTCCTCACCTTGGGAACTCAACTAGGGGGAAAGAGCACTGCTCAATGTTCTTGATTAGCCCAGACCCTTATCCGAAAGAGTCATCTCAACCAATCCAAGTTGCTCTCTGAAGACCAAGAACTTCCCTTTCAACAAAGCCTTGGTGAGGATACCAGTTATCTGCTCATTTGTCAAAATGTGAAGGAGTCTCACGACTCCTCTTTGCACCAAGTCTTAGATGTAATGATATTTGATCTCAATATGCTTAGACTTGTCGTGGAACACATGATTCTCTGACAAATGAATCCCACTCTTGTTGTCGCAATAGATGACTGTCGTGTTCAGAACCTGCTCAAATAGCTCTCCAAAGAGCTTCCTCAACCAAACTACTTCACAACTCGCCAGGTTGGCTGCAATATACTTGGCCTCAACTGTGCTAAGGGCTACAAAATTCTGCTTCTTGCTCATCCATGATATCATGGTAGATCCAAGACTAAAACAACATCCATAAGTACTCTTCATGTCGACAACATTGCCAACCCAATATGTATTTGTAAATCCATGTAGTCTAACATCTCGAGCAACATATCTCAGTCCAAGGTTAATAGTCTCGTGTAGATATCTCAATACATGTTTGGTAGTGACCCAATGTACATGGTGAGGCTCAATCATAAATTGGCTCAAAGTGTTGACTACAAAACATATGTCAGGGTGAGTGTTCATGAGAAACACCAGAGCACCAACCAGTTGTCTATACTCATAAGAGTTGGCTAGGTTTGTTTTGGCAACCTCTGCATAGCTTCTTGAAATTCATCTCCATAAGGGTAGGAAACGACTTGCATTCTACCATGCAAAATCTCTCTAATAGTTTCACCACATATTTTCCTTGTGAAAGGAAAATCTCACCTCGTCTTTGCCATACTTCTAGTCCCTAGTCCTAAGAAATAATGCATCAAACCAAGGTCTTTCATCTTGAATTAAATTGCCAACTCCCTCTTACATTCAAGAATGAGAGAGTCTACACCTGTCAAGAATAAGTCATCCACATATAATACCAAAATGAGAGGCATGCCTTGGACCACTTTGAAGATCAAGTTTGGATTGACATTGCTCCTGTGAATTCCAACTTCATTAAGTAATTGCCAATGCGGGCATACCATGCACGAGGGGTTTGCTTCAATCCATAAAGAGATTTATTCAATCAACACACATGGGTCTTCCTGTCATGAACTTCAAAACTTGGAGGTTGTTCGACATATACTTCTTCTTGAAGCAAACCATGCAAGAAAGCAATCTTCACATCCATATGGTAAAGAGTCCAACCCTGACTAGCTACAAGTGCAACAATGGAGCAAATGGTGGTGTAGCAAGCAACTGGAGCAAATATATCATTATAATCCTCTCCCTGTTTCTGGTTCAACCCTCGAGCTACAAAACTTGCCTTATATTTTTCGATGCTTCCATTAGCCCCATGCTTGATCTTGTAGAGCCATTTTGAAGTCACCACATATTTCCCCTTCAGTCTTTGGCACAACATTCCATATGTCATTCTTCATAATTGACCCGTATTCTTCGGCCATAACATCCTTCTAGACTTGTTTCTTCATGGCTTCTTCAAAGGTGGGAGGCTCTGCTTGAATAATATTTCTCATTGCTACAACATATCCCTAGTACCTGCAAGGCTTCTTGCTCTCCCTAAATGTTCCACGAGTAGAAGCATGTCTCTCAGCATCTTGAAGCGTGTCACGAAGTCATAGTGGCCTCTTCCTGACAGGGGGATCACATAGAGGAGGATCCAAGGGGTCCATAGGCTCCATGGGATCATCAACAATGTCTCTCTCAGATTCAGGCACATACGAACCTTCTAGAATATGCATATCATCATTCTTCTTCTCAGGAGGAGGAGGCGGAGGAAGGTCCCTTGCTTTTCCAAGGGCATCACCTTCATCGAACATTACATCCCTGTTCTTTTCAACCTTCCTTTGACCAAGAATATATATTCTAAATGCTTTAGAATCTTAACAATATCTAACAAACGTACCTTTTCTTCCAGTAGCTTCCAACTTGTTTCTTTTGTACTTTGGCACATGGAAATATATGGGTCAACCAAATACACAGAGGTGAAAAATGTCGGGCTTGACACCTATGAATACTTCTTCGGGGGTCTTGTTTTCCAATGCTTGATAAGGCACCCTAATTTGAACATATACCGTTGTATTTGTTGCTTCTCCCCAAAGTAACTTCGATAACTTTTAATCATGGAGCATGGCTTGGGCAACTTCTACAATAGCCCTGTTCTTTCTCTCAACCACTCCATTTTGTTCAGGATTGTAAGGCATAATAATCTCCTTCTTAATACCTTCCTTCTTGCAAAAGTCTATGAATTCATTTGAGATGTATTCCCCACCATTATCGGACCTATTAACGATGCTAGACTCGCCAACATTTAGGGGATCTCCCCGATATGAAGTCCCAACTAGACCTCATACCATTTGGAGTAGGAGTCCCAACAATGGAGTGTTAATGATATGCCTTGGTTGTGAATACGCATAAAGTGGTGCACATTGTCTTTGGTGGGAATGAGTGTGTGACCCTACGGAAAGTCAAGTGCAATGCATGGTGGTTCCAACACATGAAGGGAAAAAGGAAGTGATCCCCTTAAAAGCTTGTAATAGTATGCAACTTGAAAGGAACCCACAAGCATAATGACATCACAAGATAATATGCGGAATAGTCCACAAGTTAACAATGATGAATTAATACAACAACACACATTCAACAAGATTCATACAAATACAAACGAAATAGTTCAAAAGCATAAACATAAGTTAAATAACATATATTGCAAATACAACAAGAATAATCCTACTATATTCACAACATATGCATAAAAGTTTGTCGAATTTGAGCTTTTATTAAAAGCAAAAGTTCCAATCATACATACACCATTGACAAACCATTAGCCCCAATAGTGGAACGTGAAGTCAACAACACCTGCTCCTCTAAAGAAGTATACTCCCTCTATGCTACGGAGAAGCCAAGGCTCTCACAAAACTCCCAAGCTCTTTCTAAGCCTAAGCCTAGCCAAAAGCTTGGCTCCCAAAATCCCTTTACATGAGTTATGAGGTTCTATTTATAACAAGAGGGGGTGACTCTTCAACTTCTTTACAAAATAACTCATTACATTACATCATGACTCTTCACATTCCAATATTGACACTTGGAATTCCACTTTACAAATAATTACAAATGATATTACAATTCACACTCGTACCCATATAAGACAAAATATGGTAGAGACAACTTGACAGCGTAACAAGACAAAATACTATGATGCTTGAGTTTGGGGAAACTCTAGCTCAACAACTTCCACTTGATGCTTCTCGGTCACATACTAGTGCCAAGCTTGGTATTGTGCGATGACATCCCCAAATTGTGTGATGGTGTCTGGCTGGAAGCAAACTCTAGACTCCATGGAATTCAGGTACAATGTTTTGGAACCAATTTCTACTACCCTCTGAAGCATGACCAACATTATTTGCGCTCGGACAGGGCCACCAATGTAGTTGTGCATGTTCTGTATGTTCACCTCCAAGTCCTCCTTGGTCGCAATCTGTCTCAATTGCTCCAAGTATTCCTCTACCTCCGTTTCTGACCTGGTTCCTATGTTTGGCTTCAGTGAGTGAGCCAACTAATGGGATCTTGTGGGTCTTCACCAAGGAATCCAAAGTGTTGTATATTCGTGCATATGAGGCCTGGATGTTGCCAATAAATGAGGCGAGTTGTTTGTTGTTATGGATCAACATCCGCACTCTTGCTTTCTCCAACTTCGCCTGTGGCTTCATTTTCTTACCCAAGTTAAGCGGTGCCCCTTCGTATCGCATTGTCCATTCATGCACGACAACGATTGCAGCTTGCACATTTATGAGAGTTTTGACGAAGTCTTTATACTGTTGCTGCAAGCCAAGCACACAGACCACTGCCTTATCACGGTAACCAACTCCTCATACAGATCTCGCATAGTCTCTCCAAGTCCCGATACCTCATGAAGTGTCGCTACCTTCATTTCCTCCAAGTGGACTTGTGCGGAAGCTGTGTTCTGAGTTGTTGCGCGGAGTTGTTCAACCTCTTTCCTGGCAACTTGCAAGTTCTTTGCCAATTGCTTATTCTCGGCCATCAAACATTGAGTGTTCGACTTCACTGCACCTGCGAAGGCCAAGTTGGTTGAGGCAATGGCTTCAGGATCTCTCCTGGTGTCGGCCACAATCACCCTTTCTCTCATAAAAGCAAGAAATGCGAGATCATCCAGAAAATGCTTCTTCTGCGTTTGTATAATCTTCTTTTGGAGTTCATCGTACAACAGATTGTACGTGTCCATAACCGGATCATCATCAAGAGGAATAACTTCTCCTTCCTCGCCTAGAGTTGAATCTACTGCAGGAAGTGGTGTACACTAAATAGTGACATGTTGTGTGCTAGGCATCAGGTCGACATCCTGATTCTGCGGCTTTGATTGCACCTCCATATCATCAATCTCTATCATTTGTTCAATTTGTTGAGCAAGCTCCTGACCTTCAATCTGTCTCCCTCCTCTTGGGCTAGTTGTCAGCTTTGTTCTTTCTCTTCATTTTGTTTCTGCGATGTTTCTTCTACTATTGTGTGTTGCCTTTCTTCTTCTTCTCGCTTATGCTTTTCTTCCTCCAATCTCCTTTACTGCTCTTTCCTCTTCCTCTGTTCTGCTCTCTACATCCTTTGTTTCCTCACTGCCTCAATTGCTAAAGTTGTTTTCATAATAGTTGGATCTGTTTTCATCTTGCAACTTCTTTCTCCCCATGCACTGTGAGCAACCTTTCTCTTTTCTTTATCTTGCACAGGTTTTCTCCCTTCTGCTAGTACTACTTCTTGAGTTGTCGCCTTCTATGGAGTGACCTGTGAATTTCTTGCAAAATTGACCAGCTGGCGGGTCTTAGAGGCATTATAGCAATTCTTCCATGGATCCTCCTCTTGCGAATGAAATGTCCCACCAAGCCACTGAAATTGAATTATTGCACAATGGTTCTTGCAAATACCACGAGGATCGTACAGATTAAAGTCTTGAGTATCGAATGAAAACTTCTTTATCGCCTTTCCTTTGGTATCCACGACTTTCAGGTTCTTTATCTCGTACAATCCAATTTGCATAGGAAGAGTTGACCAAGGTGCTTTCTTCTTCCTATGCAAAGCAACTGATAACCTTGCGGCGAGATGATACGACAATTCTTGATGATGAGCTTGTCGGTGACATACCTTGGCAAAACATGCGACAACTTCTCTCTGCCGAACATTCTAAGGAAGGTGCCATCTAGTGAGGCAAACCAATCTGCGATCTCTAATATTGCCTCCATTGCTGTAGGCGACATGCAAAGTGGTCCTTCCTCAAAGATCACCTTGTATAAGGGGATAAGGAAGTGGTCAGTTAGCTTTTCCATAACCCCACGATGGCTGCAATCCGAGAGCAACTTGTAATAGATGTGCACGACAAGTTCTCGAGGTGACCAAGCCCAATTCATACTAGGGAATGCATTATGTGCACAAATTGCATCCAACAAATATGCAGACATATAGAATCTCGCTTGTCCGCCCTTGGGAGGATTCATGGTGTTAGCTACATGGATCCTTAACTATTGAGCCAACAAATCTGACCAGTTGAGTGGCTTCCCATTGTTCACTACCTGGTTCAGAAGGACTTCCCACCCTTTCAGAAAGGTCTTTGTTTTCTGTTGACCATGGATTTTGCAAGCTAAGATGATCAACATCTAATAGGCCCTCCTGAGAGACCTTGTCTTATATGTGTTGGTAGGAGTCTTTCGGAAACTTTGATGGCTCCTTCACCCAACTCTTAACAACATCCCTCGTGACCACATAGTTTTTGGTGGCATAGAGAAGTGAATCTGTGTGTACTTCTGGCTTAGGCAAATGATACATATGTCGATAATCTGCTGCCAGAAGAGTAGCAAGCCTCCGTCCGTTGGTACTGCTCAAAGTCATGGTTTTCACATCAATATGTGAGACAATCCAACTGATAACATCTACACAGGGGAACGTTGGATATATGCATGCAACCCTGTGTAGCCTTGATCTATGGACATTAATGTACACTTGCTTGTCCTCTAGATTTTTACGAAGTCCTTTGCTGAAAAAGCTTCATTAACTTTCTACCATGCAAGATTTGAGTCCTTTTCTACATACAATTGAGTGTCTGAGTATACTAGCAAGTTCACTCGTGTTTGCTCAATTGCTTTCTCGATACTGCTCTCAGTGGTACCTTTTGAAGCAGTTCTCTTAGGTGTCATGGTAATAGTGACTGCTGGCGAGAAGTGCTCAACAACTATGGTACCCGTGGGACAAAAAAGACACTCATGGAAAGAAAACATTAACCTTTTGCAAATCTCTCTTGACAACAAGATCAGGCAACAAACTAGTGCACTAGTGAGAAAAAGTTGCGTAATTCTCTTGGGAAAATGAGGGGGAATGGCAATGGGAATTGCGGATTTCACATTCCCAACAACCAAGGGACATCCTGAGCTTGAGACTGCGCAATACGCAGTCCAGCTTGGGCAGTGATTGGGAGACTGAGCCCTGGAAATGCGTAAATTGCAGTTGGGCTAGCCTGTACTGTGCACTGCGCAGTCTCAGAGGTTGAGCCTCAGCTTGTGCTTCTGAATTTCACAATGCCTAGCTGGGGACTATGAAAATCGGCCAAGGAAAGTAAGGATTTTCCTGGTGCAAGTGTGGGAAACAAGCAGATCTGAAATATAATGAAAGTAAGAACATAGATCTGACTAAGAGTGGATGGATCAATGTGAATCAAGTGTAGAAACTTAACAAACGGAAGGGAAAAACAAATATGTGAGGAGAGTCGCCGAAACAACAATTGTTGGTGCGTGAAAACAATAAAATTAATGCGACACTTATGAAAGCCAAACGACAAACTGAAACAACACTCCTACAAGCTAATACAAGTTAAAACGCCAATAACCTTGAAGAGAAACAAGCAAAACAACACTCATAGAAGCGAAACGACAAAAAGAAACAGAAAAAAAACAACAAAAGATGACAAAAGCAAAACTCACTCAAGAAAGCGACGACAACTCCACCAAAGGTTCCTTGATCTCCCTAGGAATGCTAGAGCTCCAAGATCAAATGTACAAATGAGCTATAGAGGCGTCTATTAAATGGATTAGAGCGAGTTAGGGTTTATGACACGCATGCCTAAAATCAAGGAAAAAACGACACTTGGCGGAAATTTCTAAAAATAGGCTTTGTGCCACCTTCGAGAAACTAATGATGAATCCATACTTTATAGGGATTTCTTTTTCGCTTTTTTGTTTTTCTTCTTTTTTCTTTCTCAGGAAACTTTCCATGCACATTGTCGGGAAAGATTGCATAATTCTGAGGAACTGGGTAACTTTTCGACTTAGTGAATCGTGCAGTTTCTGAGCTCAACGATGGATTGTGCAATTTCTAGGCTCAGAGTTGGGCTGCCTTCCATGGCTATGCAGTTTCTAAGCTCAAGGAAAAACTACCAGTCTAGCTTGTGCAATTCCAATCATCAAGGCTAGCTTGCCCTCATGGATTGCGCAATTTTTGGAGGCATGCCTAGAACTACTGTAAGGCCATGTCAGAAGGTTGGCTTATGACTTAGAAAGATCAGCTAAGTGTAAAAACAAGAAAATATAAGCACAAATTAAAGAGATAAGTCTCAATCAAAACATGAATACTTGACGACAGTCAAAGGTAACCTCATGTCAATAGAAAGGAAGGCTCCAAAATCAAAGCATAGGCAAAATTTTGGAGGGTGGTTGTAGCCGCTGTAATAAGACTTGGAGATCTTAATTTTCTTCTCTGTTTGATTTTTGACAAAGCTTTGGACTCCTTAAACATTTCGAAGGCCTCATCCTTGTGCTTCAAATAATATATCCATGTCTTTCTTGATAAATCGTCGAAGAAAGTAATGTAATAGAGATAACAACCAAGAGAATCAACATGCATTGGACCTATTGCACCTATTTTTTCAACATTCTAAGGAAGAAGGACTTGGAAGTTTGAAGGAAAATTTTCAAAGTTCAATATCATCGACCAACAATTCTTATGTCATTGTGAAGCCATTTTGCAAGTTTGTAATGTAAATGATACTAGTAAGACTATGTATTTATGTAACAACTTGGGTAGGCCTATTATTTTGGCGACAAATTTCATCCTAGGAGGTTTTTCGTCTCACTGATTTGTCTGCGTTTCTAAACACAGATGATCGGTAGAGTTTTTCCCTCCAACCTCACCCCAAAGCTAAGGTGAAATTTATCTTCGAAGTATTAGGTGAGTCCTAGTGTTTTATTCGAGTATTTTGTAAAAGTGATTTGAGAATAATTTAAGCTAATTGGATAAATTATTTTATTACAGATCACTTGGTCAACTAGATTATATTGTGTCACAGAATTGGGTGTGTATTTCGAGGGTCTATAATGAACAAATATCCCCCCTTTGAGGGTTGAATTTGTAAAATCTTATTTAAAGAATATTTTAGTGCATAGTCCCTCATACTTAGACACTATGGCTAAAATATTTAAGGGTGGAAAAATAATTGATCCCCTCATATGTCAATTAATTAATTGTTCTCGCAAAATCAAAATTAAATCATAAGCCAAAAAATTAATTAATTTGAGTAAAAAATTAAAATGTTGGAGAAGTTAAATTCTTTGGTCTAAAAGAAATTAATTTTTGGAGGTTCCCCACCAAGGGAATATTGGATATTTCAAGAAAAAATGGACCCTTGGAACTTGGTGGTTAAGACAAAGTCAAAATTTTGAGGAAATTAACTCAAAATAATTATTTTTGAGCTAATAAAAAATGGTTTTAATGAGAAATACGAAAATTCCTCAAAAATAAATATTTTCGACAACAGAGATTAAAAGATCATCAAAGATTTATCGACAGTTGCGATTATTTTGATAGGGATCAAGCCAACTAGAAGTTATTTTCCACTTGGAGAAATTTCTCTATAAATAGAAGACATTTTACTTATGCTTTGATCTGGATCCTGATCTGATGTAACTTTGTAAACACTGGTGTAAAGTCATTGTTTTGCTGGGAACGTTTTGATCAACATACTAAATGACTTTGGAGTGTAGTTCATGGTGTCTTTGTCTCACTGATTTGAGGTATTTGATGGGTATGTGCATTCCTATATTGTGCTTCAAATATTAATTAAAACATTATTTCATTTGTAGATGATAGGAACATTCTATTGGTAAGTTTTGGGCTTATCTTACGTGATCTGATTCATTGTATATTCTAACGATTTCTTCCTGAAAAAATATATAGAGTTTGCAAGTTCCCTAGCTCTTCGGCTCCAAGTTCACAAAATGTGGGCACAAACTGACCATGTTTGGATTCTAAATATTTTATGTGATTTTCTAACTTCACTAAGGTTTTGGTTTAACATTTATGTTTCGAAATACATCTAGCCATTATCAAGGTCTATAGATTTTTTATCTTTCAAAAAATATTTCAAGCATTGTGTACTTGTATATTTTGTATAATAATTTTTTGTAAATTATTTTATTTTCTAACCCTTGTTTTGCAGTTAGGGTTTTTTTTTGGGGGTTTTGGGAATTTTGATTTTTTTGTATATAATGGGATCTTGGGCATTTGTAAATTTATTTGTGCAGGTGAGATCAAAGAAATTTGAAGGATTATAGTTAGATCTAGACCCTTGAGCGTAAGATCTAGCCTCTATACAATTTTTGCGGGGCCAACAACTGGATAATTTTGCAGTAAATTTGAAGATATAAAGCAAATTCAATTTTGGGCAAGGGTTTCAATTTTTTTGAGGCCTCTAGGCCCAACGTCCTCCCCTAAGCCAGTCGTCTAGTCCTCTTTCCCCCCAAAGTTAGCCTTTTTTTGCCTCTAAGGCCTAGCCACAATGCTAGTTAAGCCTCGACCTGCCTTTCCTTGCCTGGTTGTGGGCATTTTGAGGCCTAAGAGTTGGCTTAGGAGCCCTTGAGACCCTCTTAGGCTCCCCTAATAGGCTTGTTATAGGCCTTTCTGGCCTCTCGACCCTCCTTCTTTTCACTTCGTCCTGCCTCTCCTTACCTCCTTATCCCTCTGTTGCCCCTCATTTCCTCTCTCCCCCCCGTTAGCCATAGTGTTATGAAAAAATAAAATAATATATATATATATATATAATTTAAAACAATAATAGTAATAAATAATGATTATTTAGAAACTAGTTAATGAAAAGGTGTGTCCCTAATGACATAACCATTAGTGAAGAAGTAACAACCTAGGGTATATAAGCATGCCCTCACTTTCATTGTAATCTCATATCTCACATCAACTATTTTATACAATATTGATGTCTTTGTCTTCGAAGTATTTTGAAGCTTACTCCGCTGTGTATACAAATTTTGTTTGTTACCATGGTATCAGAGCCACGTTAGCTGATCACCAGGCCTTTGGCCATCAACCATTCGTTCGCTATTGTTGGAATTCATGCTTTTAGCCACAAGAAGCTTTTGGAGGTTCTCTAAGGTTAGCATCAGGCCATTGGCCATTTAAAAAAAATAGGGAAAAGATATATTTAAAAAAAAAGATTTTTTTTTTTTGATATAGTTTTATAATATAATATATTATATATATAACCACAGTAAGTCAAACTTATATATATATATATATAACTTCACTTGTGGCTGTTTGCAGCGATTGTCGACAACCCAATAACAATAATTGCTGTCGCCACAGCCACTGCACTAAAATTCCGCCGCCTGATGATTTTCCATCCAACTGCACAACCCTCATGTCTGACACAAAAAGAAATAAAAAATAAAAAATAAAAATAAAAATAAAAACACACAAACACACACACACACACATATAAACAAGCTTGACTTACCTGCGGCTGTTTGCAGCCACCATCGGCCATCTAATAGCAACAATTGTCATCAACACAACCACCACGCTAAACTTTCGCCACCCATTGATTTCCCATCCAACCGCACAACCCCTGTGTCTAACACCACCTCCCAACAACGTTGCAGCCCCCTGACAAATTGTCGTAGACAAGCCAGCATACATCTACCTATTTTCGATCTCCATCTGCCACATTCAAGTCTCAACCATCCACATCAAATATCACGTTACTGTTGACCAGGGTATTGGGTCTGAGGACGTTGAAGTGGAAAACTCAAACTCACAATTGCTAAGAAAAAGAAATAACATATAAGATGTATTCATATTAGTAGCAGTAACCTTGCTTGAATCATGATAACAAAGCACTAGTGGCTCAATTCAAAATAAGCTCTTAGCTCTTGTTAGGACTATAATAACAATGTAAATAAGTTATGTTATATAATCATAATAAATGATTCACTTCTACTAGTAATCACAACTTGTTCACTATAACAACTTCTATAGCTTGTATTGTACTTTGCTTTAATGTGTTCCAGACTAGTAAAGTCCTGGTTGTGATTGAAGATGTCGATATAAGTAAGCTATCGTAATCATTGGGCTTTAATAGAGGCTTAAGCTCGATTCTAATATGCATAAGCTCTAATATGGAAAGCATAGTAGTATTGTCATTAGTTACTGATTACACTAGTTATCCAAAGCTCATGAGGTAATGAACTGCTTACATATCCATAATTGAACCCTAACTAATGGTACTAGCTCAATATGCAATCGTGAGTTGAATTCCTACGGAAAGTAGTTGCCATCTCGTTCATTGTAGCTGTGAATTCCTTCCACGCAGTCATTGCTACCACAAACACCTTGTCACCCTGCATCTGCTGCCTCTAGACTATTGTCATTTGGAATCAGAGAAAATAATTATCCGAATGAAGAATCTATATTCGATTCAGCTGTTAATTAACATCCATTATAGTGGGTAAAATTGTGGAATAATCTACAATTGTGGACCATACAAATTCTTATGAATTGCAGTGCCAACTTAAATTTCTTCCTTTCCATACGGCCACCACCAATCTGCCATCATTTTGGGAAATTGGTATCATAATAAAATTGTTAGACATAAAACACCAAAGTGAAAAATACCCTTACACAAAATTATTGAACCCCTTGTGATATTGGAACGACCCAAAAATGCATTGCGGCTCCACTTAAAGATTGTGACGTTTCAAATCCTTACAAATTTATACAAGGAATTAAAGGTAAGTCTACATAAAATTCAATTAAAAGTTAATAAATAAAAATAAAAAATAAGTTGAATTGGAGTCAAGGCACTCATTATTAAAAAGGAAAGTTATAAGGGAGCGTTGAATATTATAAAAAATATTAAAAGGAAAAAAGGATAAAAAAATATAAGTTTAGTTTGAAGGGTATTATTATAAGGAAGTTTGAGTTAAAATCAAAGAATTTTAGGAAAATAAAAATAAATTAACCGAATATTAAAGTTAATAAAAAAAGGGTTTTGAAGGAATAATAAGTTTTGAAAGGTTAATTAAAAATAAAAAATAAAAAAGGGGGGAGCAAAAGTATTTAATATTCAACAAACAAAATAGAGTCTAGTTCGAAATGATGAAGGAAGTCAAGATGAGTTCCACATAACAATCATTATTTTGGACTAAATGTCCAAGTTGTCTAAACGAAATTGGATATACATATATTAAAAACAAGTGCAATTTATGCTAGCATGTGAAAGATTATTTAGTACCGAAGAACATCAAGGTAATACACAAACAAAAATAAAAAGATTAGAGGAAGAATTTGTGGAGCTTGAACAAAAAAACAAGGCTTCGGAAAAGAAATATAAAGATCTCAAAGACACATTTTACAATAAATCAAAAGAAAAAGACAAGGAAATTTTGCGCCTAAGGGACCATAATAAAAAATTACTTGAACAGATCAAGAAGTCCAAGGTTAAAAAGCAAAAACTAAAGCAAGAAAATGTCTAAGAAAGAATTTAACGAGAATCTATCAAAAAAGGAAGAAGAAAATTTGCGCTTAAAAGACTTGAATCAAAGGCTTTTAGAACAAATCAAAAGCATATAAAATAAAGAGAAAGATACTAAGGACAAAGTCAACAACTCAAAAAATGACAAACTTTTACGTCTAAGGAATCATAACCAAAACCTTCTTACACAAATAAAGAAGCTTAAAAGTGATAAGAAGTCACTAAATGACAAGTTAGAACAACTTCAAGAAGAAGTATTGAAGTCTCTAGTTGTTTTAGTCCAAGTTGAAGATAAAAGAATAAATACAAACCCAATCAATAACACAACTCAAGGAGAAGGGAAACCTATAGAAGTTAAAACCAATTCAGATATTGCAGTTCAAGCAATGGAAATTCCAAGTGATGATTCAATAACCAACTCAACAACAACAATACCTGAAGTAAATCACGAAATCACTTCAAACAAATTAGGGCAATATCAAACTGCAAGAGCTCCTTATCGACATCTGAATCACAAGAGCAAACAACTTAGTCAGTCTACATATTTGAACCATTCAAAACGGAAGCAACAAATTATGTTCGAAGGAACACTGAAGTTTGCAAGATCCAGTCTTATGATAACAATTCATTACAAAATTCCAGTGTCAGAAGATTCCACAGAAGGTTAACCTAGGATGGTCTGATCCATTCTCAGTCTGACAATTTTGTCTATCACTCGGAGCATCATATCATCTTGTATCAACGAAGATGAAAGTTCTGAGACGAGAAGATATTCGAAACAGGAAAAGGGATCAAGCCCTTTCATTAATAAGCTTTAGGGACAAAGCTTTTTGAAGAGGAAGGCAATGTTATGAAAAACAAATATATATAAAAAAATAATACAAATAATGTAAAACAATAATAGTAATAAATAATGATTAATTAGTAACTAGTTAATGAAAAGGTGTGTCCCTAAGGACATAAGCGTTAGTGAAGAAGTATCTGCGTAGGGTATATAAGTAGACCCTCACCCTCATTGTAATCTCATATCTCACATCAACTATTTTATACAATTATTGTCCAACAATGGATGTCTTTGTCTTTGAAGTATTTTGAAGCTTACTCCACTGCGTATATGAACTTTGTTTGTTAACCCTATTCTTTCCCAACGTTAGCCTTTTTTGGCCTCGAAGGCCTAGCTGCAGGCCTAATTAAGCCTTGACCTACCTTTCCTTGCCTGATCGTACGCATTTTGAGGCCTTTCAGGCCTAGCCATGGGCTTAGGACCCCTTGAAACCCTCTCGGGCTCCCTTCCTAGGCCTGTCGCAGGCCTTCCTGGACTCTTGGCCCTACTTCTCTTCCCTCCATCTTGCCACTCCTTACCTCCTTATCCCTCCGCTACCCCTCATTTCCTCTCTCCTCCCCTCCGCTAGCCATAGTAGGCCTCTCGGCCTTCCTTTCAAGCCAAATGACAACCCTATTGGGCCTGTCGTGAGCCCTTTGAGGCTCCTCCCTAGAGCCACAAGCCTCTAAGGTTGCTGATGCCCTAGCTGCAACCCTTATTGGGCTCCTCTTGCCTCAGGGCAGACCCTAATTAGAATTTTTGACCTCTAGGCCTTAACCGCAGGCCTATCTAGACCTCTAGCCTTCTTGTTAGCCTTTCACTTGTCTCATTCTTCCCTTCCCTTGCCTTTGTGGGTGCATTTGATTTTCTGAGCTAATTCTTGAATCTTGGTGGTTTTGCAAAGAAATTGGGCTAAAAATTTGAGTTTTTAGGTGCCATAGTCACTGGAAGAAATTTTGACAAGTGGACTTCTAGGTCTTGGGCCTTAAGGATTTGGTCTCAATACTCCATTTCCCTCACTATCTTTTGCTACATCATTATGATCTATTCCCAGTAGTGACATAAACACCCATACAAGCGCCTTAGTAATTCCACAAATTTTCTTTACATACTAAGGAAGTAATTTCACATATTGGGCAAATTTTATTTGAGCTTAATTCACATATTTCACTAACTATTATTTATGATTGAGCTAAATGCTAAGGTTTGATACGAATTAATGACATAAGTATCTTTTCTCTCCATTTGTTGATTGTCATCTAAAGCGAAAGGAGGAGAATTTTGGATTTGTTTGGCATTTGTTACCTCATTGTGGTCATATTTACTCGTTGTTATAAGAATTCATTTATGCTCATGATATAAGGCACATAAGGATTTATAGCTTAGCTAGTATTGGCAACATTAAATTTTGAAGTAAATTTATTATTGATCATTTGCTACATTACTTTTGTGGTTTTAAGAGATCTAACATTGTTGTTTCTTGTGAGTTGCTCAAGCTTCTTAGTTTCCATCTTCACATCTAATAAAACACGTAATCTAATGATCTTGGTTGCCTGAATGAATAATTTGTGTTCATTGGACATTATCGTGTTGAACGATCTAAGTTACATATTTTCTCTTTGATATCTAATCATGTTCATTATTCTAATTAGCATTGAAACTTTGGTGAATAATTGCTCTCATATTGTCATTCTTGTTTCATTGCTAATATCCATTTGTGAATGACAAATCTACATTGATATTAAAATTCTAAGGATTCTAATCTATTTAAATATCCCTTGATAATTGGTGTTAAGTAACATTGTCATTTGATAATCATTGGTATCTTGTTAAGCACTTTAATTATCATTGAATACGTTAATACAGGATTTTGGCACATCTCGTAATTGTCAAATAATTGCATATTATATCATAATGGCACTTGGTAACTTGGCACATACTCTTGTGGTTAAAGATTCTCTTAATTTCCATTAATAAGTACTTATCGTCATAATTGAAGATTAAACATAACTAAAGTACTTAATGTAAAACAATCTTAACTAGTCTTGCATATCATTCTAAGCTAGTCTTGCATCTATTAAATTACCTCCAAGCATAAGCTCGGTTGATAGACATTTATGGCCACCCTTTCTCAATTTAACTTGAGGAGCTTAGAGCCTCTTTAGTGGTTAACATGGTGACCTTGCAGTCGTTAGAGCCATAGTCTTTGCAGCATTGAAGGCATCGAGTGGTTGGTACACAGGGGGAGGTATTGTTAATCAAGTCTTTGCTTGCTTCCCGTTGGCTTCCATCCCACAACCTACTCTAGATACTAGTTCCAAAATAGTTAAGAGGAAGGTTACACTTATAATAGACATTTAATTTAAAATCAATCAAGATTTTGCATTTCAGCTAGCTTTTAGGATTTTCACTTCATCTAGGATAGTGAAGCATCTAAGCAGCGACTAGTCATCCAGTTACTTGGCATCTAATTGGTAATAAGCAAGAATTTGATTCCATAAGGCACTGGTCTCATATTCAAATCTAATCTAATCCTTAAGTCTTGCTAGAATTAACCAAGTAGCTAAGCCATTCAATTGTGTCTCCCGAACTCGTTGGTTGCCAACTTGTCCTTCATCTTCACATTTCTTTAGGGACTACCCCCCATAGCTTGTTGTTAGGAGACAACTAGAACGAAGTGGGTGGGGATCATAGTGACAGCACCCGCCCCGAGTCATTGTTGTACCGTGCCTGTACAATTGGAGTGACAACATTTTCTGGCGTCATTGCTGGGGATATTTTATTCACAATGCTTCAACGACATCCCAATATTTCTTCTTTCATCATTTCATTTAGCCGACAACTCCACAACATTTTCTGGCACCGTTGATATCTCTTCATCTTTTCATCATCTTATCTTTATTCATCTCACTAATCCTTTCATCTTGTTTATCCACACCTTTAGCACTTGGACATTTAGGTTGGTTTCCTGTTTGGGTGGTGACTCCACTTATTCATCCATTCACAAAAGCTTACTCTAGAAGAAATCCTGGTAGCTTGGTTAACTCCACTCCTGATCCTGAAGAGGCTCTAAGAGCTCGGTTAAACAAATTACATTTTAGAAAGCATTTCATATTTTTCGGACATGAAGACCTCCCTGATCTCCATTTACTTTTCGTTAATCCTCCAAATCAAGTCTTCATGGATTATTACAGGCGTTTCAACTTTACCAACATTCAAGGATATCCTCACAATCTTCCAGATGAATCTGCTATAGACAAGCTTTCGACTTTCCAGGGGAATAATGTAGTCAATATTGATGCTCATATAAAGAAGTTCAACACTTTTATACAAAGATATGCCCATGCAACTGCATACAATCATGAAGATGTTAGAATGAAGTTATTTGTCCTTTCATTAGAAGATAATGCACTAGATTGGTTTCATGACAAAGCGGATAATGCTTGAGACTCTTTGTGAGCCCTCATTGATGCATTCAAAGATAAATTTCAAGATAAAAGAGAAGGAAAATACTTGGTCAAAGAGTTTAATATTATTAAGAAAAGAGAGAATGAAATGGTTGAGGAGTTCAAGCAACGACTTAATGGTCTTCTAAAAGATATTAATCAAGATTACAAGCCGCCTGAAAAAACGGTGTTAGAACAATATCTTGAAGCATTTAATGTTGACACTCAATATGAGATAAGACGTGTCAAACATGTTACTCTAGTTCCTGCTCAAAACACTGCTGAAGAATTAGAAAATGATAAAAAAGCTTTAGGTAAATCAGAGATTCCTGGTTTCGACGGAGGTCCAGTTAAAAGTAAAAGAAACCAAAATTAAGGAGGTAGAGAATGATCAAATTAAAGAAGTAACTCAAATAGTTAACGAGATGAGACTTGACTATACTTGAGAAATGAGTGCCATGCAGCCTAAGGTGGTTCAAATGGAAAGAAATCAAGTTCAGAATATGCAACCTATACATAATAATAATAATAACAAAGGAAACAATAATCCATGGCCAAGAAGGAATCCTCCTAATGATCAGAGAGCTCCTACTCCGCTTGAATCTGCCAATGTTGTTGATCACCCAATCCCATTTGGCAGACCATGTGAAAGTTTTTGATGAAGAAAGTGCATGTGCCTTAACTAGAAAAATCTTGGATGAAGCAACAAATGAAAGGATAAATTATCTTGGTCAAATCTCTTTCAAGGATAGTTGTTGCACATACATGATTTCTTCAGCGTTCACCATCAATAACTTCAGTGATGAAAAGGATCCTATCACGCAAATGTATGGTGAAAAACCCTCTCAGGAGCGGATTTTAGAAATTGCAAAAAGTAAAGGTTATACTTATCAAAGAAAAGGAAAAGAGCAAAGTCAGAATAAACAGGTTGTGTTTGAAATATATAAGTCAGGGTTAAAGGTAGATTGGGTCGCGCAGATTAATAGTATTAAGCTGTCTGTCCCAGTGCTTGAACTTCTAAAAATTCCATCTCAGCGGGCATCATTCTTCAAAGCTTTGGGTATGGTTCAACAAGGTAATATCAATAGCAATCCTAAGGATGAAGAAATTCAGTTGAAGGATTTAAACTGCTACATGACCAATGAAGATCATCAACCTTTCTTCTCAACCTTGGATATTAATGATTGCCTGCTTGACTTTGGTGCATCAACGAATGTTATGACTAAAAAGATTATGGATTGGTTGAACTTGAGAATTTCTAGGCCTTATCATAACATTTGCTCAATGGATTCCAGAAAGGTTAAAGTCCTTGGTGTGGTCAAAGATTTACATGTATCCTTAGCTAATTATTCATACAAAATCATCACCATGGACATAACTATCATTGATGTACTTGATGTATGGGGTATGCTCCTCTCATGGAACTTTGCAACCGATCTAAAGGGATGTATTCAGATGGATTTATCTTATTCCTCTATTCCTGTAGCAGCAGGTGGTATGGTCAGGTTATACATGGAAGTAGAAAAAAGATACCATGTCGAAGTTCCAAAGAAATTGGAAAATGGCGAAGAAGATGTACCACAGGATCATCCACCGCTGTATGAGGCAGGATTCATTCAATCGGTTTATCACTTTTCCTCATATCCTCTTCCATCCTATTTTCCAAGCAGAAAAAGAAGAAGGCTTTAGATCGACAGAGAGATGCAACACAATGATGAGCACTTACATCAACCAAAAAGGGTCAAGTTTTAGCGAGGGAATCTGATAAAAAACCTATCTATTGATTTGGGGTAGCATCAGATGTGCTCTAGCCATGAAAATTGGTGGAGAGGCTAAGGCACATGAGATCTTGAAGACCCATAAATGGTTTGGGGAAATTCCACCCGGTTAGAGAAATATTACAATAATTAATATTTTTAATGATGTTCCTAAGTCTAAACTTAGGAAAATTAAAATATTAATGGGTATTAATATAAGACTGGGTGAGAATGTTCTAAATGACATGGATCAAGCCAACTCTAATCTTAGCCATTGATTAGGGACTTAATCTCGGTCGTTGAAGACTCAACAGGAAAAGTATAAGAGGAGGCTTGAGGGTTAGTTGGAGATACACCAAGATTGATCGGTCAGTTCGATTTTTTGAGCGGGGTTTGCTGAGAAAATTCGAACAAGTGATATGAGTTGCAGTGAGGGGCAGTGAGTACATAGCAGAGAGGCAGAGATAGTGTCAGAGGGCCAGTGCAATGATTGAAGAGGCTACGCAGAGGCAGCTAGAGACTGCGCAGAGGCTGAGGGGCCTGCTTGGGTGACGCACAAAGCCAGAGAGCTGACGCAGAGAGGCAGAAGGTTGACATAGAGGGTTCCAAAGCTGTGTAGAGGCTAGCAAGGCCGACGCAGAGCCTTGGAGGAGCGTCAGAACAATTTTCGTGGGGCGGACTAGTGCTGAGAAGCTGAATATCTGCTTCCGAGAAGAGGTATTACTGCCGTGTAGAAATCTTTGTTGGGTGAGCCAGTTGGGCACCCTAGTTGTACTCAAGAAATCTGCTTAATAATAAAACCCTCAAAACTGTTGCACTGGTTTTCCCGCATTGGGTTTTTCCAAAGACAATTGTCCAAAAATAACGGTGTCCCTTGTGTGTTTGTCTATTATTTCAGTTGATGATCTGTATATTATTTGAGGCTGCATTTGTGTTTATTTTCAGTATTTATATGAATAAATAACTTGTTAAGGAATAAACAAGTAGGTGAAATAAACCAGATAATGCAGTAGGAATTTCTGATGTGTTAAATTCAGAAATTTCACCACTATCGACTTGCCTGTCAGTGAGAAGATGCTCCAGATTGAGCCACACTGATGACATCTGATGCCATGGGGCATATTTTGTATAGTATATCTAACCCTACTCCTTTTTCCATTTATGTCATTAGTTAGTTTTATGCACTTATATTTCGTATCTTTATATTTCAGTTTGTTAGAGTAGATTTTTCTATTCCAGCAAATCTTCGATGTATACATGATGATTATGATTTTGAATGTATATCTATTTGATGGACTTACGTTTTCTTGGATACAGGATTTTGGGATTCTCATGTTACTTCATGGAAGCAACATCTCCCCATATGGAGCCAGATGTTGCACCCATTTTTTCAACATTCCTAGGAAGCAAGATCCAAAAGCTTGAAGGAAAATTTTCAAAGTTTAGAATTATTAGCGAACAATTCTTATGTCATTGTAAACCCATTCTGCAAATTTGTAATGTAAATGATGCTAGTAAGACCGTGTATTTATGTAACAACCTGCGTAAGTGTATTATTTTGGGGACGAATTTCATCCTAGGAGGTTTTTAGTTTCATTGATTCGTCTATGTTTCTAAACACGGTTGATTGACAACGTTTTTCCCTCCAACCTCACCCCAAAGCTAGAGTGGAATTTATCGTCAAAGCCTTAGGTGAATCCTAGTGTTTTAGTCGAGTCTTTTGTAAAAGTGATTTGGGATAATTTAAGCTAATTGGATAAATTATTTTATTACAGATCACTTGGTCTACTAGATCATATTGTGTCGTAGAATTAGGTGTGTATTTTTAGGGTCTATAACGAATGGGTATTCCCCCTTTGAGGGTTGAATTTGTAAAATCTTATGTTAAAAATATTTTAGTGCATGGTCCCTCATACTTAGACACCACGCTACAATATTTGAGGGTGGAAAAATAATTAATCCCCTCATGTGTCTATTAATTAATTTTTCTAGCAAAATTAAGATAAAATCCTAAGCTAGAAAATTAATTAATTTGAGTCAAAATTAAAATGTTAGAGAAGTTAAATTCTCCAAGTGGAAAAATTTGTGGGTCTAAAAGAAATTAATTTTTAGAGATCCCCCACCAAGGGAATATTGGGTATTTCAGGAAAAAATGGACCCTTGTGTGAAAATTTATAAATCTAGACATCAAAAATCCTAGTGCAATCATTACTTAATCATCTCCTACTTGTTTTTACATTCAACAAGTTGTTTAATTATTTAAACACAGATGAAAAACACTACTGCAGACTACACTGACGTACAAATCATAAACTGACACAAATATGAGACAAACACACAAGGGACACTGTTATTTTTTTGGACAAACGTCCTCGGAAAAACCCAATGCGGGAAAATCAGTGCAGTAACTCTAAGGGTTTTCTATTATTAAGTAGTAGTTCTGAATACAAATTTGGATGCCCTCTCAGCTATCCAGTTACAAAGATAAAATTTACTGGCAGAAACCTAAGTGAGATTACCTCACGCCACCCGGAAAAATCTCTCTAATCCAGCAATTGGACTGACTATCCCCGGCTACAACTGCGCTGCCCCTTCGCAGTAGCTGCGTGGGTTTGCATGGAGCACTCTGAGATACTGCGTCAGCTCTGCGCTGCCTCCTCTGCCTCCTGGAGCTTTGACGCCAGCCTTCTTGACTGATACTATTACTCCCTGGCTGAATTCAAACTTCTGCAGGAGGACAACTCTCCCCTGAGTTGGCATTGCATCAAGCAATGTGTGGGCCCTCCTGGCCCAGCATCAACCTCCATGGCCTGCACTGCCTCCTCTGGCTTATCTCTGTCTCTCTCTGTTGTGTATTCGGGGTCCTGAAGAAGATCCTACAACCCCAACTATCCTTGCCCCTCTGCTGCAACTCAGATCACTAGTTCGATTTTCTTAGTAAACCACGCCCCAGAAAAATCAAACTTCTTTGATCACTCCGTGTATCTCCAACTAACCCTCAAGCCTCCTCTTATACTTTTCCTCTTGATGAATCAACGACTAAGATTAAGTCCCTAATCAACGACTAAGATTAAAACAAACTCGATCCTCGTCACTTAGAAGTTTCTCACCCATATTCTCATTAATACCCATTAATATTTTATTTTCCTAAGTTTAGACTTAGGAACCCCATTAAAAATATTAATTATTTTAATAACTTCTCATCAGGGTGGAGTTTCTCTAAACGATTTCTGGGTCTTGGAGATCTCATGTGTTCTAGCTCCTCCACAAAATTTCGGAGCTAGAGCACATCCGATGCTATCCAAAATCAACACTCCCTCTTAGCGAGGAATGTGCTCTAACAACACTTCTCAATAGAAGCATTACACTGATCCATTGCATCGGTCCTCTGTGCTGTTGATGATTGACATGTTTCCCTTCATCCACTGCACTGCTGCATCCTATATTGCTGCCCATGACTCTGCCGCTGTCACTGCTACATCTGTACTGCAACTCCCTCTCAAAATGTTGCTTATTGCAATGCCACTACTAACTGCTGCACTGCAACTCAGTTTCTAAGAAGTAACTGAAACTTCACCCAAAAACTGATATGCTGGTCAGTATGGATGCCTCGTGATGTTGAAGTTACCTTTGCTTCTAATCCGTGATGACCCTTTGTTGCTACTGTGCTGTTGCAATCTGCTTTGTGCCTCTCGCATTGCTACACCATCCATTGCGCTGCTTCAGACTTTGGCACTCTAGCTCTGCCATTGTTGCTCCATCACCCCTCACACTAACTGACACCCGTCATTTTGCTACTGTCGTTAAGGGCTCTCGTAGCCGTATGTGATCCAAGAGTTTGGGCACCTCAAGGATCCTACCCTTGTGTAGTCCTCCCGACTACAGTGCTATGTTGCCCACCTCTTTTCCAGAGGTGCATGAGCACTCATGGCACAATCCTCATCATCATCATCCTTGTCAGCTTTCGCTGGAGCAACCTTCGAGTCAGAAGCCTCTTCCTTGCCCTTCTTCTAGGGGCACTGAGTGGCAAAATATCCTAGTTCACCACACATGAAGCATCTGAGCTTGGATGTATCCTTTCTCTTCCTTTTCTGCTGCCCATGCTGTCCCGATGATGCGAGAGTTGCATCCTCCTCCTCCTCCTTCTTGACCCGGGCTCCTTTGCTGCTACTTCCTGCCTTGGTCAGCCTCCTGATCTCTTCCTGTCGAAGAGCTGCCCACATTTTCTCCCAATTGGGGAGAGAAGCTCTGCACAAGATACTCTAGACAAATGTCTCCTAGTCTTTATTGACTGCATTCAGGGCCGTCCTGACAATGAACTCAAGATTTGGTGTAGACCCCACAAAAGTCAACTGGTCTCGAATCCCTTGCAACCTGAGAAGGAAGGGATTGATCTCTTCTCCCTTCTACATCTGGTACTGTCTCAGCTGATTCTCCAATAGCATATTCCATTGAACAGAAGTCCCCTGGTACAAGGTGGCCAACGTTTCCCACATCTCCCTTGTGGTGTCCTTCTTAACAATGTGTGGGACCACATGATCTTTGACCCCATTTAGAATCATGCATTTAGCCTTCACCTGGGCCTCCTCGTACTTTTGCAGTAGATCAACGTCGACTGGAACAACAACTACCTTCAAGGCATAGTCCTTGATGTGATTCTTGTCTAGGACTGCCATGATCATGCCCTTTCAGATGACAAAATTGGATGCTCCATCCAATCTATCCTGATCCCTTAGTCCATTGACTGCCATCTCTGCTAAAAAATATAGGACTGGTTCTCTTCTCCCTCACATGTTGTTAATCCAGCAAGACTTCAATCTGGATTTGTTCGGTGCTAAAAGTCCTCTAAGGAACAAGCTCCTCTAAACAACCTCTGAGTCCTGATTTTCTTAACGGAAATCCTCCCGCCAAATGTCAAATCACTCCTCTCCAATCCTCCTTTGCTGCTGCTCAACAACTCGGATCTAGATTGCTTTGGCAAGAAATTTGTTAAGGCAGTGACTCCCTCTACATTGGTTCTGTCTCCTCAGACACTGTTCTGCAACAACAACAACGTCCCAACAACAACACATATCTAATCTGCATTGCTCCTACTGCCTCAACAACTGAAGAATCTGAGCTCCTTAGGCTCTACGTAGCCACTGCATGAGCTAGATCAACTTCTCCTGGCCACTGCGTCACTCCTTCCTGGCTCAAAAAGATGATGTGGCTTTGTATGAGCCTAATTTGCCCCTCTTCTTCTACGTTGGCCTAGATAGCTGACACATTTACTGCGTGGGTTCCTCCCAGTTACTGTGTCACCCTCACCTAGCTCAGAATGCTGACGCAAGCACTGCGTCAGCCTCTGCGTCAATCTCCCTTTATGTCTTTGGCTTTGGAACAATGTTGTCACTCAGGACAATTGCCTCTTTGCAACAGATTTGCTGGATCTCCCGACTGATGGCTTCAGTATACTATGATCTGCAATGCTCTGACACCATGTGAAAATTTCTGAATCTACACATCAAAAATCCTACTGCAATCATTGGTTTATCATCTCCTACTTGTTTTTACATTCAACAAGTTATTTATTATTTAAACACTAATGAAAAACACTACTGCACACTACACTGACATACAAATCATAAACTGAAACGAATATGAGACAAACACACAAGGGACACCGTTATTTTTGGACAAATGTCCCCAGAAAAACCCAATGCGAGAAACCAGTGCAACGACTCTGAGGGTTTTCTATTATTAAGCGGTAGTTCTGAATACAACTCTGGATGCCTTCTCAGCTATCCAGTTACAGAGATAAAATGTACTGGTAGAACCCTAAGTGAGACTAGCTCACTTCGCCCGGCAAGATCTCTCCAATCCGGCAATTGGACTGACTATCCCCAACTACAACTGTGTTGCCCCTTCACAATAATTGCGTGGGTCTGCGTGGATCACTCTGAGATACTGTGTCAGCTCTGTGTTGCCTCCTCTGCCTCTTGGAGCTTTGACGTCAGCCTTCCTGACTGATCTTGCTACTCCTCGGCTGAATTTAGACTTCTGCAAGAGGACAACTCTCCCCTATGTTGGCACTGCGTCAAGCAATGCGTGGGCCCCCCTGGCCCAACATCAACCTCCCTAGTCTGCACCTCCTCTAACTTATCTCTGCCTCTCTCTACTCTGTATTCAGTGTCCCAGAGAAGATCCTCCAACCCCAACTATCCCTACCCCTCTGCTACAACTCAGATCACCAGTTCGATTTTCTTAGCAAACCACGCCCTAGAAAAATCGAACTTCTTTGATCACTCCATGTATCTCCAACTGACCCTCAAGCCTCCTCTTATACTTTTCCTGTTGATGAATCAACGACCGAGATTAAGTCCCTAATCACCGACTAAGATTAAAACAGACTTGATCCTCATCACTTAGAAGTTTCTCACCCATATTCTTATTAATACCCATTAATATTTTTATTTTCCTAAGTTTAGACTTAGGAACCCCATTAAAAATATTAATTATTTTAATAACTCCTCATCCGAGTGGAATTTCTCCAAACGATTGCTGGGTCTTGGAGATCTCATGTGTTCTAGTTTCTCCACAAAATTTCGGAGCTAAAGCACATCTGATGCTACCCAAAATCAACACTTTGGACCTTGGTGGTTAAGTCAAAGTCAAATTTTTTACGAAATTATCTCAAAATAATTATTTTTGAGCTAATAAAAAATGGTTTTAATGAGAAATTCGAAAATTCCTCAAAAATAAATATTTTTGACGACAAAAAATAAAAAGATCATCAAAGATTTATAGATAGTCGAGATTATTTGACAGGGATCAAGCCAACTAGTCGTTATTTTCCACTTGGAGGAATTTCTCTATAAATAGAAGACATTTTGCTTCTATTTTGATCTGGATCTTGATCTTGACTTCTGATTTGATGTAACTTTGTAAACGCTGGTGTAAAGTCACTATTCTGCTGGGAACGTTTTGATCATCATAATAAAAGACTTTGGGGTGCAGTTCATGGTGTCTTTGTCTCACTGATTTGTGGTATGTGTCGGGTATGTGCATT
Source organism: Pinus taeda (assembly GCA_000404065.3). NCBI lineage: Eukaryota > Viridiplantae > Streptophyta > Pinopsida > Pinales > Pinaceae > Pinus > Pinus taeda. Next base: position 95,302 of record APFE031289832.1, read on the forward strand.
CCTATATTGTGCTTCAAATTTAATTAAATCGTTATTTCATTTGTAGATGATAGGAACATTCTATTGATAAGTTTTGGGCTTATATACAGATATGCAGAATGATTGAGATGTTTTCTCTTGTGATTTGAATGTCGATAAGGAGTACCAGTGATTTGATTTTCTCTTATCATGTGTTTGGATATATCTTGATTTACTCTAGGTGTCGATATTGAGTTGGTTACCGAATCGTCACTTGGAATTTCCATCATTTGAACCGCAACATCTGAATATGTTTTTCCTTCAACTGGTTTGTCCACTTTCTAAGCTGTGATATTGATTGGATCGATATTTGTCCTCTTATCTTCAATTTGGACGGTTACATCTGACGACTTAGATACATCTTTCGTGATGAGTTCTTCTAATTTATTTTTCACTAAGCGAATTATCATTTTCAAATTTCTTAATTGGATTGAGTAATTTCTCACTATGGTCCTTAAGACAAGTCATTTCTACGTTTTTGTCAACTTCCCTTTGCATATTTTGTATCTCTTTTTTACTTTCTTGAAGAATTACTTTTGAGATTTCTTGTATGTCTTCTGGTCTCACTGAATATGGCTTCAAAGTAATGTCCCGCAACGTTATTTTTTCTTTTTGTGGGAAAATGTCAAAATTTTATTTTATTTTATTTTTTATTTTTTATTTATATTATTATTTATTTTTTATTTTTTCGTATTTAGGATAAGGGACCCTAGAGTTTCCATCTAGGGTGAGTCCAAAACAATGTCACTATCTTCAAAAAATAAGGTTTTCACGGTGAATTGCAAGATAAAAGTATAATCCCCAATACTTAGTTGTAGATTGCTTAGGTCGTATTGTTTGTCACTTGTGTCAATAGAATTCGTTTCAATTATATTCGATTCAGGCATTACTAATTGGTTAACATATTTAGTACTAACATAATTACTATCTTCAGTAGAACTGATAGAGATTATAATATCCCTTCCTGCTAGTGATCCTTTGATTTTAACTAACACATTTACTAAAGGTTTTAGAAAATCTTTTATTACTGGTCTCCATTTTTCTTTTTCAAAATGCACTTAAGGTTAAAAGTAGCACGTCTAATCTTTGTAATAATATTTTATTTTTTCTTCTATAATGTTATCTTTTTTTTTAATATATTCTCTTTTTACTATACTTAATATAATATCCTCCACATATATATATATATATATATATATATAATATTTTGACATGTCCCTTAAGAAAAAATTTATATTGTAATAAGCTCCTTTGGAACCACTTCTCTTTTTTTTTTCAATTAACCTTTATATATATTATATATATGCCTTCTTTGACTTGTTTATATAAATTTAGGCAGTTTAAACCTTTCAATCTAACCCCGATTCCAACTTGAAATTTAATTGATTTTTATTTTTTTTTATAATTCAATTTGTAAGGGTCAATCGTCATACCCCTTTAGTCAACTCTTTATTGCACCTTTTGACCAAATACAGTCGCAATGTATTTTGTAATGCATAAGGATATTTTCTTAAACAAAATTTGATTGATATGGTATGATTCCAGAGGATAGTTGCAGTAGGATGATTCCATAGGCAAAATATAATTCAATTATGCATAGTGGAAATGTTGCATTAATTGATTGGATATCGTCCATGAGAATTTACAGTTTTGGAACGCACAAATTCAATCAAACGCCCACCAACTACCTTCCTTGTGAGCGGATGAGAGATTGGTTCGACTCTTTCAGGGTTTCTAGTTTCGGATTAGCAGAAACAACATTGTAGTGGATCTACAGAGAATCGTCTGTAGCGTATGAGATGTATGGCGACAGAGTTGTACGATGACATATATGGCAGAGGTAGTGGGGTGGCTATGGTGGTCGTTGGCAGCGGTTCTGGCTGCGTGGTTGTGACTGCAAACTTTTGGGCGGTTGACTCTGACGGCTGTTACGTTCTATGGGCCATCCAAATTTCTTTTATTTTCTTTACTTTATTTTATTTTAATAAATAAGTTTCTTTATAAATTTTTATATGATTTAAAAAAATTGTTGTTGTGTTTTTTTTACTTCGTCCCTCTTTTATATATATTTAATATTGTTTACCCCTTATTTAAATATATATATCTCTAATATAATATTAATAATATTATATATAATTATACTCTTTTTTAATATATTTTGATTTTTTTAATTACTCTTTTTTTTAATTCTCCCTTTGTTTGATATTTTTTTTTTTGGTAAATATACATATTTTTTCCTTTATGACCAGAGTCCTGAATGACAATTTGCGAAATGGAGAAACTCCATACTCTATCTAGCAAAACGCTTCAATTACGTGACAACAAGGTTGATGGCCAAAGGCCAGATCAACTGGCTCTTTGAAACAGTTGAGCGACCAAAGGATCGAACAACTTTGATACCAATGTAACGAACAAGGTTCGTTATAGCAGGTTAAACACTCCAAAAGACTTGGAATATGTCGATCTTCATTGAAGATACAAGGATATATATTAAAATGTATGAATGAGAATGATGTTACAAATGAGAGTGTGGGCCTACTTATATACCCTAGGCAGGTGTCCCTTTATGAACGATCATGTCCTTAGGGACATACCTCTTTATTAACTAATTACTAATTAATCATTATTTATGATGTGTTATTATTATTTATATTTACATTATTTATATCTATATTTTATTCATAACTATTTGAGTCTTTTCTTTGAATGGGCCTTGGAAATCACATCATACCTTGCCATTGATCCTACCATTCAAGTGATTTTCCTCATATTGGGACTTCTCCAGTCGATGAAAGTCTGTAAAAAGCAGGGGACATTGACTGAGGTGACAGTGGGTCATTGTCCCATCGTTGTCATTTGGTCTAGTAGTTGCCCCTTAGGTACCCCTCCTAGTACCCTTGCAAGATTGTGTGGCAACAAGATCCATAGTCCTCTATGGCTCCAAGATCTGGGGACCCAATTTACTACAATCAAATTGGGCCACGATGGAGAGAGTCCATACCTTGCTTCTCCAATGTATCATCCACTGCAAACACACAATTCCATAGCCCATTATTCAAATAGAGTTCAGGATCCAATCATTTCGCCATGAGGTCCTTTTTCGCTTTGTCTCTTTCCTCCATTAAGTCAAGGCTTATAGAGATTTTGCTATCATGACAAATATATACCCTATCTTGCACTTTGTTCTTCAGAGGCCATCACTTTAGATACCCCTTCAGGTTGTGCTTGTGGATGGTTTACAAAGGCATCTTGACTGCTTCAGTCGATGACCATCTCCCCAAAGCGCTTTCTTCCATTTAATTTCTCCCTTGACAGACCAACATACCTCTTACTAACTCAACAAATACTGAATTAGGCCATCAAAGAGGATATTTATAAATCACGCATTTAGGTCAGTTGGACATCCCCCTCGGCGAGCTTTGGCTCAAAAACATCCTTCTACCTAGAGCATTTTTTGGAGTTGTAAGATGGCCTCATTGTTCGCCCTCTTACACTTGCAGAAACTAGTTGCATTCACTCAAGATCCCATTGTGGCAACTTCAAGTTGCGTCTCATTAACTTCGGGTGGAGACTAATCACCATATACCATGATCAGATGGGTCTGTCAGTTGTGCCACCTACAGGAGCCAAAGACCAAGATGCACTTCATTTTTCATTGCACCATCAACTATGAGATCAAAGGATGATATCATTGCCTATATAGGGAGTTTGGAGGATCCCTCTCTACCTTCTTCTGGTATTGTGACCAGAGATGCCTACCCTCTTCATCAAGGAGATATATATACATGAATCTCAGATCCTTCATACCCCACCTCACTCAAGGACGATTTAGACGATCACATCAAAATTTCAGGTTGATCTAACTAATCGAAACAACAAATGACGAGCTGAGTTCTAAGGTATTTTAGATTGTAGAGTAGTGATACCTCGAGTTTCCCCTCAGCGCCCCCTTTTGGGAGGGCAACCAATACCCTCGAGACCATTGTGGAGGTGCCAGACAACACATCAATTCACTCACACCCAGAATGTCAGAGTGTTTAGTACCAGCTGGTTCCCAAACAGCCCCCTCCACCCCCCACCCAACAAGCTCCTCCCTAGCCCTAACAGAGCATCTAGAGACTTATCCAAAGCTTCATTCCTTTCGTCTCAGTTGTTAGGAGTATCCCTTGCTCCTACATCCCCCCCAAAATTATGCAACTAGACTTGTTGGACCTAGAGGACTTCGATAGTGAGCTAGCGCCATTGTTTCACCCCTCGCTGTCAGTTATGAAAATCAGACACTCTTGACATCATCGACCTCCAACCCTAGACTTATTCACTTAGCCTTCTACATCATCTAGATATATACATGTTTATGAGGTTGTCCTATTATTGTATCATTCTTTAATTCATGTTATCTTAGATTTACCTTTGGCATTTTCTAGGAGTTGTATTTGCACTCCCACATTGTACTCGTACTAGTTGTATCCTTATATCCCATCAACCTATTTATGGTCATTTGTTGAACATTAATAAAATTATCCTATCTTATCTTATCAAAGGTGGGTTGCCCTGCTCATAATGAGCAAATAGTTAAACTAATTTCACAACTGTAGTCATCAAGTGGTCCAACCAAGTGATCATTTTCACAATGCAATTTCAGTAGCACCATAACTTGGTCAATTTTTTTCCCAATTCACTATTATGACCCCATTTCTAAAATTATATGGCCATTCGACATCCAGTGGTGTTGATCTAGCCAAATTCTGAGCACTCCATTAAAAGATAATTGCCCCTAGAGCTGGCAACCTGAAAGCATATGCTAAATTACCTCATAATCGCCTCTAGCCACCCATGTGTGAGAATATTCCTCCAAGTAGATCATGTATGCTCTGTATGCTGACAAGTATACACTATGTTGATGTGGCATCCTCATCATCATCCACTATGTTGTCACAAATCCCAATGCAATGACACAAAAAATGTAACTATGTATGGGTGACAACATAGTGGATGATGATGATGCCACATCATCACAAAGGTGTCCACATCAACATAGTGTACATGCAATGACACAAAAAATGCAATTAGGTATGGGTGAATAAAGGTACACAGATCCTAAGGAAATGTCATGGATCTTGAGGCATGGTGCACAAATCCCAATGTGGGGGGCGTTACCCACCACTAGTGGATGACCTCTATAGGAGAAATGTTCTCCTAAGATTTGTCTTCAACTAGCAGCCAATAGCCCCTTGCAGCGACCTAATAGTTCAATGTGCTACAATTCTCCGCCACCTGAGCCAGCCATTGTGAGCCCTCACTCATCTGTTATGATCGTACGTTTGAGGTGGGACATCCAACCTCGAAGGTATGATTTTTCATTATGTAATTAGGTGTTTATGCTTGCTTCCTTGGGCACACTTGGGCATGGATTAATGGAGGGATTCGAAGGAAAGAACAGGCTTTGGTTGTACTCAGGTTCCCTTACCTCAACTTGGTGGTTAATCATGTATCCTAGTCTCATGGGATTTCCTTTATTGGCTACTAGCTTCAGGAGTGGCACTACAAGGGAAACCCTGATTTTTGTTGCATGGTCCTGCTTCCTGACACCATATATCTCACTCCCCTCCGCTCATTATACACCCTTTTCACATTTAACCCATCTGGGTCCACATTGTTAGTTTTTGTAGCATCGGATGGTGTTTTAGTCTCAAACTTTGTAGAGAGGCTAAAACACATGAGTTCTCCAAAACCCAGAAATCGTTTCTGGAAATTCCACATAAAGACAATTCAATTAAATCAATTGATTGATAATTAAAAAATGCCTAAGTCTAACTTATGAAAATCGATTAATTAATAGGAATTAATTGAGAAAGTTGAGAATTCTCTAGAAATTCACATGGATCAATTTGGATATAATCTCAATCGTTGATTAGAACTTAATCATAGTCGTTGGTTCCCTAATGGGAGATTATAAGAGGAGGTTGATGGGGTAGATGGAGGACACACCAGTGCAGATACTCAATGATCTAGGCAGTTCAATTTTCCAGTAGTAGGTGACTCAGCAGTGAAATTGAGCTAGTGATCAAGTAGCAGGTGGCATAGGGGCAGAGTAGCAAATTTCCAGAGGAGTTTCTAGTTCTAGAAGAGTCAGGAGAGGAGGTCGTATTCTTTCTCAAGGAGGTTGTGTAGGGGCTACGCAGAGCCTCAAGAGGGTACTTTGATTAAGCTTCGCAGGAGGTCGATTCAATTATTGAGTGTCAGGAATTTCTTCCAGAGGGCTAGCGAATTTATCTCAGAGGCATAGGCGGTCAATTTCGAGCACATAGAGGCAGTTGAAGGTAGTACAAAATTCAGCCTACACAGGGCCTACACAGAGGTTGACACAAAGCAGAGTTGGAGTTGATTGTGGGGTTGGATCAGGCTGAGATTGCTTGTGGAGGAGGGTAAATTCCCTTAGATATTTTTCCCAGTATTTCTCTTAGACAAGATCACCAATTTGGCATCCACTCTATTGTACTCGGAAGTTATGTTGCTACATAATAATAAAACCCTCATCTGCTGCACTAGTTTTCCCACATTGGGTTTTTCCAAGGACACTTGTCCAAAAATAATGGTGTCAATTTGTGTGTGTGATTGCTCTATATTTTCTCAGTTCCACATATTTTATTTCTGTAGCGTAATTTTTATTTGTGAAGAATTGCAGAGCCTAAGACGAGATCTGAAATTTGTTGGAGAGTCGAATTCTAGAGCCAAAAGTCAAGGTGTGAGATCGAGAGGGCAGAAGTCGAAGTTCCAGAAGAAAATTGATCAGCCAGAAGGAGTGATGTAGGCCCTAGAAGCTGTGATGCAGAGCAACGCAATGATTGCGCAGAGGTAGCTAGGGGCTAGCCATTCAGTGTTTGGATCAGTGTTGGAACGTCGGTCATAGTGTGAGGTATATCTCACTCATCTCTCTATCAGTCAGATTCTCTGTATTGGATAGCCAACAAGGCATCCAAAGATTGTATTAAAAAAATACTGCTTAATAATACAAACACTCAACTGTTGGACCAGTTTTCCCACATTGGGTTTTTCCAGGGACATTGGTCCAAAAATAACGGTGTCACTTATGTTTATTTCTTTCTTGCTCAGATTCTTGTTTCCACATTTAATTTAATTAGAGGAGGCTGCGGTGTATTGGTTTCGATATTTACCATAGAACACAGTAAATAATTTGTTCAGTTATTTGACAAATAGAAGGAACTTAATCAGTTGTTGCAGTAGAAATTTGGGTCTTCCAATTTTTTTACAGGGCCCATAATATTCAGTAGTAGGAGGAACAACGCATATTTCCTAGTGGATGGTGCAGAGGCTAGTAGCAGTCAGAGACTCGGGAGACAGTTGCAACACAAAGTTACAGTTGATTAAGATACTTCTTAGTTGCAGTGGTTACAACAACAACAACCACAATGAGAGGGAGGGATAGTTGGTTTGCAGCGCAGATGCAGAGTTGGCAACAATACAGGTTGTATAATGCAGTGTCCACAGTAGCACAGGTGCAGATGAATCAGAGTTAGCACAATGGCCGATGGACAATGGCAGGCAACTATAGTTGTGAGACATCAGCAGTGTGTATGGAGGACAATACAGAGATAGGGTGTTGTAGTTGTGCAGCACCAGAACACCTTCCTTGCTAAGAGGGAGTGTTAGTTTTTGTAGCATTGGATGGCGTTCTAGTTTCAAACTTTGTGAAGAGGCTAAAAGACATGAATTCTCCAAAACCCAGAATTCGTTTCTAGAAATTCCACCTAAAGACAGCTCAATTAAATTAATTGACCGATAATTAAAAAATGTTTAAGTCTAACTTAGGGAAATCAATTAATTAATAGGAATTAATTGAGAAAGGTGAGAATTCTCTAGAAACTCACATGGATGAACTTGGAGATGATATCAGCCATTGATTAGGACTTAATCATGGTTGTTGGTTCTCCAACGGGAGATTATAAGAGGAGGTCAATTGGGTAGATGGAGGACACACCAGTGCGGATACTCAGTGATCTTATCAGTTCGATTTTCCAATAACAGGTGATTCAATAGTGAGATTGAGCTAGTGATCGTGTAACTGGTGGCAGAGGGGCAGAGTAGCAAACTTTCAGAGCAGTTTCCAATTCTAGAAGAGTCAGGAGAGGAGGTCGTATTCTTTCTCCAAGAGGTTGTGCAGGGGTTGCGCATGTTGGAATTTCTACGTCTAACTGTTAGAAATCCTTCTTGTACTTTCTAATTTATTTCTTCCTACTTTTTCTATTAATTAACAAGTTATTTACCATGTAAAAACTAAAAATAAATACAAGTACAATCTCAACACGTACAGATCATCAATTGGAGGAAAAACAAGCACACAAGTGACATCGTTATTTTTGGACTAATGTCCCCGAAAAAACCCAATGCAGGAAAATCGGTGCAGCTATCTGAGGGTTTTATTATTAAGCAGTTTCAGAATACAATCTAGGTGCCAGAAATGGCTCACCCAACAGAGAATGCCCTCGGCAATAGTACCTCTCATTCGGAGACAGATATCAGCCCCAATCTGCCCCACGAAATCTCCGAGTGTCAACCTCTAGGGTCTGCGTTAGCCTCTCTGGCGCAACGTCTGCCCAGCGTCAGCCTTTGGAGCCTCTGGGTCTCCCACGCTGGCCTCCTAGGGCTCTGCGCAGCTCCTAGCTGCCTCTGCGTGGCCTTTAGCTGCCTCTATGTCAACCCTCTCCCAACTTCTGCGTTGATGCTCACGGTACTATCTCTGCCTCTCTGCTATTGCATTCACTGCCCCTCGGCTGCAACTCTGATCACTCCTTCGATTTTCTCAGCAAGCTCTACCCCAGAAAATCGAATTCTTGATCAACTCGGTTTGTTCTCCAAGTGACCCTCAAGCCTCCTCTTATACTTTTCTCATTGACAATTCAACGACCGAGATTAAGGCCCTAATCCACGGCTAAGATTAGATCTGGCTTAATCCATGACTTTTGGACCACTCTAACTCAATTTTATATTAATTCACATTAATATTTTATTTTTCCCTAAGTTTAGACTTAGGAAATCCATTAAAATTATTAATTACTTTAATATCTCCCAAATTGGTTAGATTCTGCCCAAACCATTTCTGGGTTTTGGAGATCTCATGTGCTTTAGCCTCTCCACCAATTTTCAAGGCTAGAGCGCATCCGATGCTACCCCAAATCAACACTCCCTCTTAGCGAGGACTGTGCTCTAGTAATACTCCTCACTGAGTATTACCTTGATCATCCGCCATCAGTCCCTATGCTGATGCTAGGCCTGATGCTCAACATCCTTTGCACTGCTGCATCATGTATTGCTACCCATGGCCCTGCCACTGTCACTGTTGCATATGTACGACAACTCCCTCTGCATCTGTGCTGCTGCCCATGGCCCTGCCACTGCCACTGCTGCATCTGCACTGCAACCCCTTTCATCATGCTGCGTCGTGTTGCCCATAGCACTGCCACTGCTCACTACTGCACTACAACTTAGTTATTGAGAAGTAAGTAACTGATCTCCCAACTCTGACATCTCCGTCAGGCTAGAAACACTCCCAATGATGAAGCTCCCTCTATCACTGACAAGTGCTCCCTCTCTGACCTCTGCGCTGCTGCAACAACTCTGTGCATCTCGCAATGCTGCCTCATGTTGTACTAGGACTCTTGCATTGTAGCTCCCTTTGTCACTCCATCCGCATCCGTCTCTATCGACATCCGCCAGTCCTGCTACTCCTCTTCGAGGCTCTTATAGCAAGGTATAATCCAAGAGGTTGGTACCTCAAGGATCCTGCCCCTCATCGCCTGTAGCCCATCTGACTACAGCTCGATGTCTCCCGACTTCCTCTCAAGTGGCGCATGAGCACTCATGGCACAGTGATCTGTCTCCACTTCTTTCTCCACCCTTGCTGGCACAACCTTGGTCTCAAAAGCCTCTCCTTTGCTCTTCTTCCTCAGACATTGGCTTGCATAGTGACCCAGTTCCCCACAGTTGAAGCATTTGACCTTGTAGAGGTCCTTCTTCCATTTCTCTTGCTTTCCCTCAAATGCTAGGGCAACATCCTCCTCTTCCTCCTTCTTGATTCTGACCCCCTTGCCGCTGCTTCCCGCCTTGGTTAGCCTTTTGATCTCTTCTTGACGAAGAGCTGCCCACATTTCCTCCCAATCTGTAAGGGTCGACCTGCCCAGTATGCTTTAGACAAATACCTCTCAATCCTCTGAGACTGTGTTCAATAGGTCCTCACGAGCACCTCCTCATCCCGAGTGGCCCTTATGGAAGTCAGTTGATCCCGGATCTCCTTCAATCGACCGAGGAAGGTGTTTATCTTTTCTCCCTTCTGCATCTGGTATGACCACGACTGATTTTCTAGTAGCATCTTCCTCTACACGGAAGTATGCTGATACAATTTCGTCAGGGCCTCCCACATCGCATTTGTCGTGTCCTTTTCCACAATATGTGGTACTACATGGTCATTGACCCCATCAAGGATGATGCTCTTGGCCCTCACCATTGCCTCCTGGTACTTTTCATTCTCAGTCGAGTCAACTGGGATCGCTATCGTGTTCAAGGCGAAGTGCTCGAGACGACTCCTGTCTAGAACAGACAAGATCCTGTCCTTCCAGACTACGAAGTTTGAGGCTCCGTCCAGTCTATCCTGATCTCTTACCCCATTCACTGCCATTTCGCTGCTCCTCTTTCGACTCTTTCGAGTCTCTCTATTTCCCTCCTGGAAGTTCTCGATGTGATTCCCTCTAAGCCTCAATTTCCCTCTTGGAAACCCCTCTGCCAATGTCGAGATGCCCCTACTCCGATCGTTAGTGCAACTGCACCATTGATCTATTGAAGTTTCTAAGTTTACTTAGTTTAGAAACCCTTCATGCACTTTTTTTGATTTATTCCTACCTACTTGTTAATTTTCCTTTAACATGTTATTTACAAAGTAAATACTGAAAATAAACACCAGTGCATGCTCAACATATTATAGATCATCAACTAAAAGAAACAAGAACAAACACACCACATGACACCATTATTTTTGGACCAATGTCCCCAAAAAAGCCCAATGCCGGAAAACCGGTGTAGCTATCTGAGGGTTTTCTTATTAAGCAATATCAGAGTACAATCTGGGTGCCGAAACTGGCCTACCCAACATAGAATTTCCTTAGCAACTATACCTCACAGTTTGAGAGAAATCTCCGGGCTGAAACCCAGGAAAATCCTGCCGGCAACTCCTCAGCACAAACTCCTCCTGCAACCCCAGCATCTGCCCAATTTGGACTGTCTCAGCCCCTCTCTGACTCACGCTGGCCCTGCGTCAGCCTTTCTAGGCTTGTGTCAGCTCTAGGAGCCTTTGCCAGTTGCGCTGGCCCCTCTGGTGCTCTGCGTGGCCCTGCGTGAGCCCTTGCTGGCTCTGCGTCACTCTCCTTGGCTGTTGTGCTGCTCTCCCGGCAGACTCTCTGCCTTCTTTGTTTCTCTGTACTCAATGCCCTCAGCTGCTCTCCCGACCACTGATTCTATCTCTCTTAGCAAACCCCGGTCTAGAGAATAGAATGATTGATCATTTGGTGTATTCTCCAAGTGACTCTGAAGCCTCCTTTTATACTTTTCCTGTTGACATATCAACGGCCGAGATTAAGTCCCTAATTAATGGCTAAGATTAGATCTGCCTTGATCCATGTCTTTTGGACCACTCTAACACATATTCATATTAATACACATTAATATTTTATTTTCCCTAAGTTTAGACTTAGGGAATCCATTAAAAGTATTAATTATTTTAATATCTCCTGATCTGTTTAGAATCTTCCCAAACCCTTTCTAGGTATTGGAGATCTCATGTGCCCCAACTTCTCCACCAAATTTCGTGGCTAGAGCACATCTGATGCTATCCGAAATCAACACTCCCGCTTAGCGAGGACAGTGCTCTAGCAATACTCCTCACTGAGTATTATTCTGATCATCCGACATCAGTACATGTGCTGATGCTAGGCCTTCCTGCCCAACATCCTCTGCACTGCTGCCCATGGTTCTGCCACTGCCACTACTGCATCCTGTACTGCTGCCCATGGTTCTGCCATTGCTACTGCTGCATCTGTACGACATCTCCCTCTGCATCCATGTTGCTGCTGGTCCTTTCTCCCAACATTGCACCTCCTCTCATCACGTTGCATCGTGTTGCCCATTGTTGCACTGCAACTCAGTTACTAAGAAGTAAGTAACTGATCCTCCATCTGACCTCCCTGTTGGGCTAGAGACACCCACTGATGTTGAAGCTCCCTCTGCCACTGACAAGTGATCCCTCTTTGACCTCTGCGTTGCTGCAACAACTCCTTGCATCTCGCACCGTTGCACACCTCTCTATGCCATCCTGCACTGGTGCAACATTCCTGTGCCTCTCGCACTGTTGCAGCTTGTTAGCCTCACGCTGTCTCGGGACTTCTGCACTGTAGCTCTCTCTGCCACTCCATCCGCATCCGTCTCTACCCGACTCAGCCAGTCTTGTACCCCTCGTCGGGACTCCCGTAGCAAGGTCTAATCCAAGAGGTTGGGTACTTCGAGGATCTTGCCCCGCGTCGCATGTAGTCCACCTGACTACAACTCGATGTCTCCCCACTTCCGCTCAAGTGGTGCGTGTGCACTCATGGCACAATCATCGTCTGTCAAAACTTCCTTCTTTGCCCGTGCTAGCACTGCCTTAGTCACAGAAGACTCTCCCTTACTCTTCTTCCTTGGGCACCGAGTTGCATAATGACCCATCTCCCCACTGTGGAAGCACTTGATCTTGGAGAGATCTTTCTTCTTCTGCTTCTCCTGCTTTCCCTCAGATGCTAAGGCCACATCCTCCTCCTCCTGCTTGACCTTGATCTCTTTGTTACTGCTACATGTCTTTGACTGCTGCCTGATCTCTTCCTGGCGAAGAGCTGCCCACATCTTTTCCCAAGGTAAGAGAGTCTCTCTGCCCTGGATGCTCTGGACAAACACTTCCCACTCTTCTGAGACAACATTCAGGGTTGTCCTCACCATAAGCTCCTGATTCGATGTTGCTCCTGTAGCAGTCAATTGATCTTGGATCTCATTCAGTCCTTCGAGGAAGGAGTCAATCGTTTGACCCTTCTTCATCTGATACGACCTCATTTGATTCTCGAGCAGCATTCTTCTCTACACAGAAGTATGCTGGCACAGGTTCTTGAGAGCCTCCCACATCTCAACTGTCGTTTCCTTCTCGACTATATGTGGTACCACACGATCCTTGACCCCGTCAAGGATAATGCACTTGGCCCTCGCCATCGCCTCTTCGTACTTGTCATTATCATTTGGGTCGACTGGGATAGCTATTGTCTTCAAGGCGAAGTTCTTGACACGATTCCTGTCAAGCACTGATAAGATTCTGGCCTTCTAGACTGCAAAGTTTGACGCTCCGTCCAGTCTATCTTGGTCTCTTACTCCATGTAGTGCCATGACGCTCCTCTATTTCCCTCCTGGAAGTTCTCTGTTCAACTCCTCTGAGTCTCTACTTCCCGTTTGGAAGTTCTCTTCTGGACTCCCTTTGAGTCCTGATTTCCCTTCTGGAAATACTTCTGCCGCTTGTCGAGATGCCCCCTACTCTGATCGTCTTGTGCAACTGCACTGCTGATCCAGGTTCCTCGGCTAGAAACCCTCAGTAACAACTCCTCAAGCCCTGCTATGTCAGGTACTGTTCTGACTACAATACCTCACCAGCTTCACTCTATAATATTTCTGTAGCCTTCTAGACTCCAGCAACTGCCTCTCTGCCTCACGCTGGCTCTGCGTCACCCCAGATGGGTCTGCGTCAGCCCTCTGGCCCTCTGTGTCAACAACGCTGGCATCTTTGAGGCTCTGCGCAACTCCCGGCTTCTTCTGCATGGCTCTGGTTGGCTCTGCATCACACTTTTTGGCTTTTGCGCTACTAGAAACGGCTTCTATCACCTTGGGACAACTGTTTTCTGCTGCTATTGCTCCGCTCGGCTGATGTCTTTTAGTCCTCCTGCGATCCACAATCATGCTCTGATACCATGTTGAAGTTTCTAAGTTTACTTAGTTTAGAAACCTTTCATGCACTTTTTCTGATTTATTCCTAACTACTTGTTAATTTTCCTTTAACAAGTTATTTACAAAGTAAATACTGAAAATAAACACCAGTGCATGCTCAACATATTACAGATCAGCAACTAAAAGAAACAAGAACAAACACACCACATGACACCATTATTTTTGGACCAATGTCCCCGGAAAAACCCAATGCAGGAAAATCGGTGCAGCTATATGAGGGTTTTCTTATTAAACAATATCAAAGTCCAATCTGGGTGCCAAAACTGGCCTACTCAACAGAGAATTTCCTTAGCAGCTATACCTCACAGTTTGAGAGAAATCTCCTCGCTGAAACCCCGAAAAATTCTTCCGGCAGCTCCTCAGCACAAACTGCTCCTGCAACCCCAGCATCTGCCCAATCTGGACTGCGTCAGTCCCTCTCTATCTCACACTGGCCCTGTGTCAGCCTTTTTAGGTCTACGTCAGCCCCAGGAGGCCCTGTGTCAGCTACACTGGCCCCTCTGGTGCCCTGCGCAACAATTGGCTGCCTCTGCGTGGCCTTGTGTGAACCCTTGCTAGCTCTGCGTCACTCTCCTTGGCTGTTGCGCTGCTCTCCTGGCACACTCTTTGCCTTCTCTGTTTCTCTGTACTCAATGCCCCTTAGCTTCTTTCCCGATCATTGATTCTATCTCTCTTAGCAAACCCCGCTCTAGAGAATAGAATCACTGATCATCTGGTGTATTCTCCAAGTGACCCTAAAGCCTCCTCTTATACTTTTCTTGTTGACATATCAACGGCCGAGATTAAGTCCCTAATCAATGACTAAGATTAGATCTGGCTTGATCCATGTCTTTTAGGGACTCCATTAAAAATATTAATTATTTTAATATCTCCTGATCTGTTTAGAATCTGCCCAAACCCTTTCTAGGTATTGGACATCTCATGTGCCCCAACCTCTCCACCAAATTTTGTGGCTAGAGCACATCCGATGCTACCCGAAATCAACATGATCCGGATTTCTTGGCTAGAAATCCTTGGTAGCAACTCCCTCCTCCTTGGTCTTGCCCTGTTAGGTACTGTTCTGACCACAGTTCCCCACCAACTTCACTCCGCAACTTACCCAAAGCCTCCTATGCCCCAACAAACTGAAGATTAGAGCCTCTAGGCTCTACGCAATCCCGACACCAGCAAAATCCGCACCTCTTAGCCACGGGCGTCAATCCTTCCTGACGAGAAAGATGATCGGGCTATGCGTAGGTTAGGGCTGCTCCTCTCTGCCACTGCGCTGATCCTCTTCCCGGCTCAAACTTATGACACAGGCACTGTGTCACCCCTTCCTTGCTGCTTTTCCTCTAGGAACAACTTCTGTCACTCGGGACAGCTGTTTCTGCTGCTGCTCTGCTCGGCTGATACCCACAGTTATCTTGTGATCTGCAACCACGCTCTGATACCATGTTGGAATTTCTAAGTCTAACTGTTAGAAATCTTTCATGTACTTTCTAGTTTATTTCTTCCTACTTGTTCTATTAATTAACAAGTTATTTACCATGTAAATACTGAAAATAAATACAAGTACAGTCTCAACACGTACATAGCATCAACTACAGGAAAAACAAGCACACAAGTGACACCATTATATTTGGACTAATGTCCCCAGAAAAACCCAATGGGGGAAAACCGATGCAGCTATCTGAGGGTTTTATTATTAAGCAGTTTCAGAATACAATCTGGGTGCCAGAAATGGCTCACCCAACAGAGAATGCCCTCGACAATGGTACCTCTCAGTGAAAGACAGATATTAGCCACAATCTGCCCCATGAAATCTCCCAGCGTTAACCTTTAGGGTCTGCATCAGCCTCTCTGGCCCAGCGCTAGCCTCTCTGGGCTCTGTGTTAGCCTCTACAGCCTCTGCGTCTCCCACGCTGGCCCTCCTCAGGCTCAGCACAACTCCTGGCTGCCTCTGGCTTCTTCTACGTGGCCTCTAGTTGGCTCTGCGTCAACCCTCTCCCGGCTTCTGTGCTATGCTCACGGTACAATATCTGCCTCTCTGCTACTGCATTCACTACCCCTCAGCTGCAACTCTGATCACTCCTTTGATTTCCTCAGCAAGCCACGACCCAAAAAATCGAATTCTTGATCAACTCGGTGTGTTCTCCAAGTGACCCTCAAGCCTCCTCTTATACTTTTCTCGTTGACAATTCAACAGTCGAGATTAAGTCCCTAATCAACAACTAAGATTAGATCTGGCTTGATCCATGACTTTTGGACCATTCTAACTCAGTTTTATATTAATTCAAATTAATATTTTATTTTTCCCTAAGTTTAGACTTAGGAAATCCATTAAAAATATTAATTATTTTAATATCTCCCAAACTGGTTAGATTCTGCCCAACCATTTCTGGGTTTTGGAGATCTCATGTGCTTTAGCCTCTTCACCAATTTTCAAGGCTAGAGCACATCCGATGCTACCCCAAATCAATAGCGCAGACCCTCAAGAGGGCAATTTGATTCAGTCTAGCAGGAGGATGATTTAGTTGTTGAGTATCGAGAATTTCTTCCAGAGGGCCAACGAAGTTATCTCAGAGGCAGAGGAAGTCAAATTCGGGCACACACAGGCAGTTCCAGGAAGTACGAAATTTAGCCTGCGCAAAGGTTGACGTAGAGCAGGGTTAGAGCTAATTGTGGGGTCAGATCAAGTCAGGATTGCTTGTGGAGGAGTGTAAATTCTCTTAGATATTTTTGCTAGTATTTCTCTCAAACAAGATCACTAGTTTGGCATCCATTTTATTGTACTCATAATTTCTACTACTGCATAATAATAAAACCCTTATCTGTTGCACTAGTTTTCCCACATTGGGTTTTTCCAAGGACAATTGTTCAAAAATAGTGGTGTCAAATGTGTGTGTGATTGCTTTATATTTTCTCAGTTCCGCATATTTTATTTCTGCAACGTAATTGTTATTTGTGAAGAATTGCAGTGTGAATTATTCGTTGCTTACCCTAGCAAATAAACTACTTAATAGTTAACCAACTAGAAGAATAATTTCCAGTTATTGCATTTCAAGGAATTTTCACACACATTTGTCTATTGGGTCCACAGGGTGTTAGCCTCCCCTTCCCCTTGTCCTTAGGTCAGGCTTGGAACAATGCCCCTAAGGTTGATGCAGATAAAAAGAAAGATAAAAGTATAATATGGCCACATATAACAACAAATGTACCAAAAAATGCAAAAGATGGTCAGAACAATAAAATTTAGCCCGTGGACAAAAGCCAAACATGAGATCTACCCCCTATCATTATGGCAATCACCCTGGTTCCTAGGGCCCATATGAATGTTCCTTGCATCATTAAGGAACCCATGATTGTCCCAATGTTTGGTGACCGATGAACTACCCCACCTTAAGGGGGTAATCACAACTATACCCTTCACATCATGCTCTCATCCCCTTGAGCCCTGAGCAGTGAAATGAAGAAAAATCAATAAAAGGCAAAAGACATATGAAGAAGGGTAGAAAAACAAAGGTTGGGGTAACTCATGTACCACGATTGCTCCCTCCTACATCCATACACCCAAGGTATGGGCCTCCCTCATCATAGCTACCCTTGTACCATGGCATGTGGCTTGGAGCCTCCCCTCTGCCCCACTTTGTTCCATCATTATTTCACATGACACCTGCCATTTGATGGATGTATCATGGAACTTGTCATTCCCTTAGAGGTTGAAACCACCTAATAGGGTCCTTCATTAACCTCTCTTGTCGAGCAAGGTAACACCCATACATGTTCAAAGTCCATTTGGAAGGGCAGACCACCATGAAATACCCACTTATGCCCTTGATTAGCAAGCTTATTTACTCAATTGCACTAATGAATCATTGTATTGGAAAGTAAGGAGACACATTGGATCTTATACAGGATTGCAAGTGGGTTTTCATCTTGGACTTGGCCTCCCTATACGGGATCCAAGCCCTCGAGAGGATCATAATGGCATTTGTAGGGTCGACGTTGAGAGCCATGGGCTTCCATCCATGCAGAGCATTGATCGCCAAGCCATGGGCTTCCATCCATGCAGAGCATTGACCATCAAGCCATGGGCTTCTTCAGCACCACCACGTTGCTTATTCGTGCCCCATTTATACAGAGATGATGGCGTACTTGGACCACATTGCCAGGCCGGCTACACATTGCACTCGACACTTGCTAGTTGATCCAGGTCCCAAAGGAGGTTATCTCTTTCCTAGGGAGACATGGGAGGGCATGTGTCATCCTCTAGCCCTCATTGATGGAGCATTGACTTGATCTTGAGCCATTTCGAGACCCATGAGACCCATTTGGAGCCCACATAGCCCAAATAGGTGTTCTGGAGATGCTTTGCAGCATGAAGAGGGCATGAACCTCTTTATCATCATTCTTGAGGCCCTCTTCCACAGTTTGACCACAAGAAGCCTCAATGCTAGCCTTGGAGAGCACTTCACATGGATGACGTGGGCTAAAGGAGAATTTAAAATAATAATTAATGTCCAAGCTATCTTGGTTGGCTTGTAACCAAGGGTCTTACACATCATTTGTCATGTAAGGGGCTTCCTCTTTAGGAATTTGAACTTATGAGTCTAGTATAAATAAGAGAGGCTCCCTCTCATTTGAGATCATCGTCATTTGGATTTTCACCTAGCTCATTAGATATTTTTGACCTACAATTTGTGGAGTGATTTGGATGATTTAGATGCATTTGATGTTTCGAAACTTTTGATATCTCTCTTTGAGCTTCCTTTTGGCATTATGATGGATGGATATATTTGTCATTGTCTTGTAAATGTTATTTAATGCCATATTTCTGATTTATGATTAATGTCTAATACATGGAATGTTCTCTCATGGTTTTTAATGTGTCCTAATTGATGAAACTTTGCCCAAACAATGAAACTATTTGGGAAATTTGCATGTGTTACTCATGGATAATGAATGAATGAATGTTCCTAGAGGACTTGTTGCATTTTGCATCCTTGAAACTCCATCAAAAATGTCATTGAAGTATAAATATCTAGAAGTTATGTTGTTGTTGCTTCCATTAATGGTAGTGAAATCCCTTCTATGTCTTCTTGAAGAAGCAAGTTGCCATATTGAAATTATCCTTGACTCCAATTCTCCCAATTGCTAGGCGCTAGTCTTAAGTCCTTGGTGATCACCTTAAATTGACAAATCATCTTGCCTTTCACCATCTTCTTTCCCTCTTTTCCTCGTCCCTTTAAGGATAAGGAGGCTTCCTTAGGGCTTGATGCGAACTGCATTAGAGAAGATTTTGTGTAAAACCATTTGGACAACTTATTGCATTGGTGTTTCCTCTAGCTCTCCTCCATATTTGAAGCAATTCTCACAGTGGATTCTCCACAAAATTTGATGCCCTAGTCATCACATCAAGAGGGAACCCTAGGTGCTAATCCTTCAACTTGGGGATTCTTTGAAGGCTTGTGCTTTTGCACTTATTGAAGTATATCATTCATAGCCTTTTCTCTTGTCTACCATGTCCTTGGATGAACTTATAAATCATCAAATATCTCAACCCTAGGTCTCGCGTAGCCTTTCTTTCAACAGTTTTTTCTTGGAAAGTCTCCCTAGCTTCTCCCAAAGCTCACACATTTATTGAACCTTTCCATTGATTGAGCCACCTTGCCTCACTCCAAGCCTATCATAGATTTACCTATCAACAGTGAAGGATATTGGGACTCCTCTCGTTGGTGAAAATCCAAGAAGAGAAGGGGACTTACGTTGTGGTGACAGTGGACCTTTGTCCCATAGTGTTGTTGTACCCTCTAGATTTTGTCTATTTACAAGGCTTGCTAGTTTGTGCAGCAACAAGTTGATCACCTACAATGATGAGTCAAGTTGAAGCAAAAATTATTAGGTAAATCACATTAGATAACCCCTTCTAACAACCTCATAACAAGTTAATTTTATGCATTTTCCTAAGTTCACCATGGTGTGTTAAAATTGGCAACTACGGCCAAACTCCATGTGGGTCATCTTATTCATGGTTGATAATATTTTTATTAGATTCCTCTCGTCGAGAGGTGTAGGATTGATCTAAAGATCATCTGATTCCAATAAGTATGTATGGAGATATGAATTTATTTTGATTATGGAATAATTATCAAGCCGACTAGCAACTCATGTAGGCTCAGAAGCCCAACAGTTGCATCTATTCAATCATCAACAGTTGTGTATAAATACAAGAGGCCTTTTCCTCATTTAGACTCACTCAACTCATCACATCTCTCTCTCTCCTGCGTAGAAAAGAAGCTCTTCTCCTACTGAGTAGAAAGAGACTCTTCTCTCACACGTGTGGAAGGAAGGTGCAGAATTTAGCGCTGTAACTGCAGATCAGAAGTTTGACCAGCATTGACCATCAGACTCCCTCCTCAAAACTGCGCTGAAGGTGAATCTGGATCTCCTCTGAAGGCTGCATTTTTTGGTGAAGGAATCAAGCCGATCCGACGGTCGGTTTGCAAGATATTGTCTGCCCTAGTTTGGCTGATCTAGGGTCTGCTGCTGCTGATGTAAATCATATTTATGTACTATTTCTCTCTGCTGGATTATTGAAGATAAAGGAAGATTTGATCAAAGGGTTTCCCCACATTCGGGTTTGTCCCTGGCTAGTCGCCACATCTTGTGTCTCTTGTCTTGGCTTGTTTTCTGTCGATCGTTTAATGTTCTATCTGCGCTTTACTTTATGTACATGTGATTGCTAATCTGTGGATAATAATAAGAAAGATAGGTAAATTGTTATAAGCATAGAACATACCATAACTTAACATGGTGGGACTCTTTCACCCTCATTACATGTGTCAAATCCTAGGACATAAAGTATTTCCTAGATTACTTGGTTAGCAATAGGAAAAAATGAGGAATATCCTGTGAAAGGGGAAAGGGAAACTTATGTATTGGCCCTCAAAGTTATATAAATTACATCTAAGTTATATAAACTTGTCCAACTAGCTTTTAAAAGCTACAAAACTTCAATTCGTACTTGCAATTGTTTGAGAGAGAGCCTTTGCTTGCACTTTATTTATTACCCCTTTTGTATTTTTTTTTACCTAATCCTTTTCTTTGGATATGCATTTTAAGCATAGGACTCTAGGGTGTGGGCTCTTTTAATGAAGTGGAATAGCTCTAGCTTCACTATGTTTTCATTTTTTTTATTTTACGCTTTTTACCTCTATCCCTTTTGGATTTATTTGAATTAGGATTGCCTTGATTTTTACTTCTAATTTCTTCATTAGACCTTGTTGGATGACAATTGATAAGCCAAACATATGTGGGGATAATATTGTTTATGAACAAGATTTAGTGAAAGGGAAACAATGAAAAATGTTAGGCATGATTAGAATAAGGAGTATACTACTCACCTAGATCACTAGTAGTATGATTTGACCTGAGACAAGATACACTTATCTCAGGACAATTATGTCCCCCCATGGTACATGAGGAAAAATTAAAATCTTTAATAGTTAAGAAGCATTATTATTTCTAATCTAATGTTTATTAATTTTATCACAAGGTTAGAAACCATCGCACCATGTCTAAACAAAGAACCCACACATGAAATTATATCAACCGAAAGAAAGGCCATCAAGAAGTACCAATTGTAAGCACACATATAGTCTAGGGTGTAGGGCATAAGACTTTATATACCATAGTAGAATCATTTGAAAGGGCTTAGGTATGTATTTGATGGAAAGAAATGGAAGAATAGGTCTTAATCAGAGTAGATGAACAAGACAACTTGTCCAATGAACTCCATCCCACCCAAATGAGTGTCTTTAAGGGTAGTTACCCTTAAGGGGTAACAAAAACAATGTGTGACAATTCATGCAACACCATTAGTAATCATCAATCTACTCAATCAACATGCATCACCTCTAAGCGAAAATATAAGATCCATCCCTCCAGTCCATTTGCATCCCAATATGTCACCTTGATAATCTCATCATGTGATGAAAATGACAAATTTATCTCTCATACAAATACGAGGGGTAAACGGGCCAACAATCATGAACCTCAATATACAAGACCCCATTAAGACTTTGAGCACTAGAAGTGACAACTAGCAATGCTATATAAAATATCTAGGCTTCACATGCCTAAATTATTGAAATGGTACCCTATATTACACAACGCTGATGCATGGAACAACGAGATAAGGGGTGATGAGAGGACTTAGTCTCTCTTCTCGTATTTAAGCTTTTCTATGGGACATGTAAGGGGGAAAATCACGCCACTTGTCCCAACCTTTTTTTTCCAATATTGATTATTATGGAATGGGTTTAAATTTGGGCTTAGTCCCATTATGCGCTTTAAGAGAGAGTTCTCCCTTCACGAAGGTGACTTCAATGTTTCCCATAATATCTGCCTCTATGTTGGTTTGTCCACTTAATATTGAAGGCCTTGGTAGGCCACTAGTGTTGGAATTTCTAAGTCTAACTCTTAGAAACCCTCATGTACTTTTCTGATTTATTTCTGCCTACTTGTTTTGATTAATTAACAAGTTATTTACCATGTAAATATTGAAAATAAATACAAGTACATGCTCAACACATCATAGATCATCAACTGAAGGAAACAATACAAGCACACAAGTGACACCGTTGTTTTTGGACCAATGTCCCCAGAAAAACCCAATGCGGGAAAACCGATGCTACTATCTGAGGGTTTTAATTATTAAGCAGTTTCAGATTACAATCTGGGTGCCAAAAACCAGCTCACCCAACAGAGAATAATCTCGACAGTAGTACCTCTCAGTTGGAAACAAATGTTCTAGCTGGAAGCCCAGATAAACACTCTGACAACTCCTAGCTCCAATTTGCCCCACGAAAACCCCAGCGTCAGCCTCTAGGGACTGCGTCAGCCCTTTCTGGCCTAGTGTCTGCCCAATGTCACCCTAGCTCGCCCTGCGTCAACCCTTAGAGCCTCTGCATTACCCACGCTAGCTCTCTGAGGCACTGCGCAGCTCCTGACTGCCTCTGCGTGAACCCTGGCTGGCTCTGCATGAACCTCTGGTTGGCTCTACGTCTCTCTCTCCCAACTTCTGCGATGATCCTCTTGGTACTATCTCTGCCTCTCTGCTTCTGTATTCACTGCCCCTCAGTTGCAACTCTGATCACTCTTTCGACTTCCCTAGCAAACCCTGCCCAGAAAATCGAAATCTTGATCAACTCGGTGTGTTCTCCAAGTGACCCTCAAGCCTCCTCTTATACTTTTCTCGTTGACAAATATGATTAGATCTGGCTTGATCCATGACTTTTGGACTATTCTAACTCAATTTTATATTAATTCACATTATTTTATTTTTCCTAAGTTTAGACTTGGGGACTCCATTAAAAATATTAATTATTTGAATATCTCCCAAACTGGTTAGATTCTGCCCAAACCATTTCTGGGTATTGGAGATTTCATGTGCTTTAGCCTCTCCACCAATTTTTGTGGCTAGAACACATCCGATGCTACCCCAAATCAACACTCCCTCTTAGCGAGGACTATGCTCTAGTAATACTCCTCACTGAGCATCAACCTGATCATGCAGCATCGGTCCCTGTGCGGATGCTAGGCCTGCTACCCAACATCCACTGCATTGTTGCATCATGTACTGCTACCCATGGCCCTGCCACTGCCACTACCACTACTTCCTTTGTACGACAACTCTCTCTACATTTGTGCTGCTACCCATGGCCGTGCCACTGCCACTGTTGCATCGGCACTGCAACCCCTCTCATCATGCTGCATTGTGTTTCCCATAGCACTGCCATTGCTAATTGTTGCACTGGAACTTAGTTATTGAGAAGTAAGTCACTGATCTCCCAACTCTGATATCTCTGTTAGGCTAGAAACACTCTCGATGTTGAAGCTCCCTTTGTCACTAACAAGTGCTCCCTCTCTAACCTTTGTGTCGCTACAATAACTCAGTTCATTTTGCACTGCTACCTCACGCTGTCCTAGGACTCCTGCACTATAGCTCCCTTTGTCGCTCCATCTACATCTGTCTCTACCGACATCTGCCAGTCTTGCTACTCCTCTTTGGGGCTCCCATAGCAAAGGTATAATCCAAGAGGTTGGGTACCTCGAGGATCCTGGCCCTCATCGCCTGTAGTCCGTCTGAATACAACTCGATGTCTCCCCACTTCCGCTCAAGTGGTGTGTGAGCACTCATGGCACAGTCATCATCTGTCTCCACTTCCTTCTCCGCCCTTGCTAGCATAGCCTTGGTATCAGAAGCCTCTCCTTTGCTCTTCTTCCTTGGACACTGGCTCACATAGTGACCCAGTTCCCCACAGTTGAAGCATTTGACCTTGGAGAGGTCCTTCTTCTTGTGTTTCTCCTGCTTTCCCTCAGATGTTAGAGAAGCATCCTCCTCTTCCTCCTTCTTGATTCTGATCCCCTTGTCGATGCTTCTCGCCTTGCTTAACCTTCTGATCTCTTCTTGGCGAAGAGTCGCCCACATCTCCTCCCAATCTGGAAGGGTCGCCTTGCCCAGTATGCTCTGGACAAACACCTCCCAGTCTTCAAAGACTGCGTTTAGGGTTGTTCTCACCATCAATTCTTTATCTGGTGTGGCCCCTATGGAAGTCAATTGATCTTGGATCTCCTTCAATCAACCAAGGAAGGTGTCAATATGTTCTCCCTTTTGCACTTGGTATGACCACAATTGATTTTCTAGTAGCATCCTTCTCTGCACAAAAGTATGCTGGTATAATTTCTTTAGGGCCTGCCACATCTCATTTGTTGTGTCCTTTTTGGCAATATGTGGTACAACATGGTCCTTGACCCTGTCAAGGATGATGCTCTTGGCCCTCGCCATTGCCTTCTCGTACTTGTCGTTCTCAGCTAGGTCAACTGGGATCGCTATCGTCTTCAAGGCGAAGTGCTTGACATGATTCTTGTCTAGAATGGACAAGATTCTGGCCTTCCAGACTACAAAGTTTGAGGCTCCGTCCAGTCTGTCCTGGTCTCTTACCCCATTCACTGCCATCTCGTTGCTCCTCTACTTCCCTTCTGGAAGTTCTCGGTGTGACTCCCCCTGAGCCTTGATTTCCCTCCTGGAAACCCTTCTGCCAACGTCGAGATGCCCCCACTCCAATCGTTAGTTTAGCTGCACCATTGATCTGGATTTCTTGGCTAGAAATCCTAGGTAGCAACTCCCTCCTCCTTGGTCTTGCCCTGTTAGGTACTGTTCTGACTACAGTACCCCACCAACTTCACTCTGCAACTTAGCCATAGCCTACTAAGCTCCAACAATTGAAGGTTAGAGCTTCTAGGCTCTGTGCAATCCTAGCACCAGCAAAATCCGCACCTCCTGGCCACGGGCGTCAATCCTCCTTGACTAAGAAAGATGATCGGGCACTGCGTAGGTCGAGTCTGCTCCCCTCTGCCACTGTGCTGATCCTCTTCTCGGCTCAAACTTGATGACGCAGGAACTGTATCACCCCTTCCTTGCTGCTTCTTTGCTAGGAACAACTTTTGTCACTTGGGACAACGGTTTTCTACTGCTGCTGCTCTGCTCAGCTGATGTCCTCAGTTCTCCTGTGATCTGCAACCACGCTCTAATACCATGTTGGAATTTCCAAGTCTAACTGTTAGAAACCCTTCATGTACTTTTCTGATTTATTTCTGCCTACTTGTTCTGATTAATTAATAAGTTATTTACGATGTAAATACTGAAAATAAATACAAGTACATGCTCAACACATTACAGATCATCAACTGAAGTAAACAATACAAGCACACAAGTGACACTGTTGTTTTTCGACCAATGTCCCTAGAAAAACCCAATGCGGGAAAACCGATGTAGCTATTTGAGGGTTTTAATTATTAAGCAGTTTCAGAATACAATTTGGGTGCCAAAAACTGGCTCACCCAAAAGAGAATAATCTCGGCAATAGTACCTCTCAATCAGAGACAAATGTTCTGGCTGAAACCCCGGATAAACACTACGACAACTCCCAGCTCCAATCTGCCCCACAAAAACCCCAACGTCAACCTCTAGGGACTGCGTCAGCCCTTTCTAGCCTAGTTTATGCCCAACGTCACCCTAGCTCGCCCTACGTTAGCCTCTGGAGGCAGTGCATCAGCCCTTAGAGCCTTTGTGTCACCCACGCTGGCTCTCTGAGGCACTGCGCAGCTCTTGGCTGCCTCTACGCGAGCCTTGGCTAGCTCTGCATGAACCTCTGGTTGGCTCTACGTGAACCTCTTTGCTTCTGTATTCACTGCCCCTCAGGTGCAACTTTGATCACTCTTTCGACTTCCTCAGCAAACCCTGCCCCAGAAAATCAAAATCTTGATCAACTCAGTGTGTTCTCCAAGTGACCCTCAAGTCTCCTCTTATACTTTTCTCGTTGATAAATCAACGGCTGAGATTAAGTCCCTAATCAATGGCTAAGATTAGATCTGGCTCGATCCATGACTTTTGGACCATTCTAACTCAGTTTTATATTAATTCACATTAATATTTTATTTTTCCTAAGTTTAGACTTAAGGACTCCATTAAAAATATTAATTATTTTAATATCTCCCAAACTGGTTAGATTATGCCCAAACCATTTCTGGGTATTGGAGATCTTATGTGCTTTAGCCTCTCCACCAATTTTCGTGGCTAGAGCACATTCGATGCTACCCCAAATCAACAATTAGGACCTTTGCCTCTTCGTTTGTAGCATGCCATATTCCCCAACAAATGACAACTCCTCCTATCCCTTCAAATTAAGGATGATTCCCTACACTTGCCACCCCTAAAGTCTCTCAACTTGTTATTCAATAACCAAAAAATCATATAATCAATGGCTACTAACAACTCAGGGACCAAGATAATATATGGTTATAGTAACTTTTTAATGTTTATATGGTAGTTGAAAGGGAACAATATTACAATTTAGCCCTTAGATTATTTCAAACTTTATATGTAGATCTTACATGGAGACATTGCATCTTGATAGAAAGGTTCAAGGATCAAGGAAAACATTTGCACACTGATTTATAAAATAGTATTTGATAATACTACTAAATGGGAATGGGAAAACACCGGATAGATTTTACTGTAAAGGTCCAAGGTTCTAGGAAGACGTGACTAGATGCTCTAGATTCATGCTAAAAGTACACTCTGATACCACAAAATGAAAGAACCAAACAATGAGTTTTAGTATGATAAATGGTTTATTACTTGGGATGAGACATTTTAGAAAGGGGAAAGAAGATCATCAAGCTAAGAATGTTGTAGGAGAAGGAACCTTAGAAAGCTAAGAGACCCCTTCTATAATAAATAGTGTGCAAGATCATATGTATGGGCATTTGGATGACATGCAAACAGGCATGAAGAAAAAAAAATTCTGACCAGGAGGCTCCAAAGAGGTATGTTATCCCATCAAATATTAGCTATGATCCACACAATGTAAAAGTCTATTCATTCAAGGAAGAAGAATATATTATTTTCAGAAAATTAAGCCAATGCAAAAATTTATGTAAAGTTCTTGAGCAAATAGAAAGATTAATAGTTTACTGCAAGATTTGGAAACCATGACCACAACCAAGAGGCACCATTTTCATATGACTTCTTTCTGTCAAAGCTAACAGCAAAGTACTACAAGAGGATAAACTAAAATGCTATGACTGGGACTGGGAGGAGCCAAAAGGATGGTAATTATCCAATGTAACAAAGAAAACACAAGATACCTATTCCTTTTACAACTGACCAAGGAAACTAGAAGTAGCCCAAATCGAGTCTCCAGCACCAAAACCAAACTAGTCAACTTGGATCATCTATTATTGTGAAGAATTAGAAAGCCATACTCCACAACCCCACTTATAAAACTATGCAGAAGTGGTTCCTAAAATGAATATGTAGAACATGGAAAGTCAGAAACTATATTCTCTTTCCGAAATCCATCAGACGATGGAATGAAATCTTCCAGATGATGAACGAAAAAAGTTCTTTTATGACTACCAAAACTCACAAAAAAAAAATGTCAAAAGGGAATTGCAAGAAATCTGGGGGAAATTGGTACAAAGGTCTACAGGTCCACAACCGGAATTTTCAATTCTAAAAATGCATAGTGCAGTCAAACTTTTGGACTGAATATCAAAATGGATCCCAAACTTTAAAAGAAATCAGTACAACTTAGTAGAATAGTGAGCTCTGAGGAATGCGTAAGAAACCAGACCTGGTTCAATATCACGAAGAGCCTTCAAGCTTGCTTTTGCATTTTCTATCCACAATATGTGTGCATTTGGATCTGGAAATACAAATTCACTATTAGGATGCTCCTTACTATTTGTCCACCATCAATCTTAACAGGCAAAGTAGTATTTGTCATATAGAAGAAATAAAGCGGCGTAATTTGGTGCAAAATAGTTGGAAGAAAAAATAAGAGACACGGACCAAGGAGCAATAAAAGCATTATAAGATGACACCGGTAGTTGCTTGTGTGATGGTTTTTAAAATCAATCTACTTGAAAGAAAAACAAAATATTTCTCAACACTTCAACAACAACCAAAACTGAACAAAAATCTTATACAAACTGCTACAAAACATAGTTAGAATCAAAGGGAAAGAACATCATGCAAGTGGCCTCTCACATTTATATAGTGAAGAGACCAAACATCAAGAAGGACAAGGACTAAAGCCAGGGTTGACACCCTGTAGATAATAAAGCCTGCAAGCCTAATTGCCAGATAGACTCACACATAGCATCAGGGTATGTTTTCAGAGTGCATGTTAAAGTAAAATAATTGCAGGAATTAATTCCCCTTGATCAATTGGAAATTTTACAACAAAGAGAATATAAAAGAGAAAGTTGCAAAGAAGCTATAAGATAACATAATTATGATTGCTCGAGCAATAGCAAACTAATAGAAGCATTGCTAGTGCTATAGCATTATTGAAATGGAAATGATTTGTAATGAGAAGGTAGCAAGTATAACTGATGGATAACAGGCATAGCTTAGTCTGCTGCACAAGAGAAAGGACTGTCCTTTTAATATATGTGACTTTCTTCTGAGACAGGGACTTACTAGGGAAAAAATAAAGAAAGGACACAAGCTTATATCTTTGCCTCAGCTTGCAGGAAATAGAGTACAAAATTTTCAGTGGGATTGGGAAAGGAGGTAAAGCCAGGTCTATTTCAGAAACATCATAACGGTCCATTGCAAATCAATTGGAACTGGCACATTGATCTTATCATTACCACCAAAGGCTGTGGCTCTGAGTAACAGCATATGAGCTACATTGCACCAAATGGTCAACAGGCTATCTATCATATAAGAATAAAAATTGAAGAGCAAAAGAGAGAAGCTGAAAGATACCACAATCATGATTGTACATTGAGGGCAGCATGTAAACAGCACTACCCACAGTTGTTTCAACTGAAATAGATGCTGATGCAGCTGCAAGGAGATCAGTATGGTATCCTCCAATCAACTCAATCCGGAAAACATTTGCACGGATGCGAGCCAGGATACCAGCGTACCATTCTTTTGTAAGAACTGACACTATGTCAAAGCGTAACAAAGCCACATAAGCACTGAAGATAAAAGTCCCTTGAAGACACTCCACTCAGATATACACCCCCTCATATATTCACTTTAGCATGATAATTCAACATATTTTGAAGGATACAAGTCAACTGACAAGGATCAATGTCGGTTGTCTTGAAATTCTGTAACAATAAGTCAAACTCGTCTTCCCACTGTAAACTTAAGGAAACACATAATGAGTTAGAATTAGACATCTTCATTCAATTTGAAGCTTTTCATTTATTTCAGGAAACAAAGTATTTTCAACAATGTAACATTATAACTTCACAGAAGAAAACAGAATTTAACTGAGATGTAAAACTGGTACCCCACTCCCAACTACTCCCACATTTGACATAATAAACTACACATCGTCATATGAAAATTGTAGAACACAGTAATTGAACAACTCACCAATTTTGCCTCACTATAAAAGTAAAACTAGAGAGAATTCTTACCGTTGAAGGCATTCCATGAGAAATATTTGCTGGCTGAAGAATATCAAGGTTGTCTGCAGATACCATGCCTGATATAACCATGCAGGCAAAGCGTTTTACCAGCAATGGGTACTTCAAGCCTTTCACTCTTCAGGGAAGGATATTAAAAAAACAGTTCAAGATTTTTCAAACATCAGTGGCCCATTTAACATATGAACATTAGAAGAAAATATTCATTCAGCGAAAAAATTTAGGATGACAAGGTTACAATATAATGAAACATACTTTATAAGGCCATATCTCTACAAGTAACAGTCAGACAGCATCAGATTAAAGTTGAAGACAGCAGATTAGATTAATAAGGTATTTTGATAAAATGAACTTCAAAAGATGAAGACTGATGGTTCTCAGGGGGATAAGAGCTTGGGCATCAAGGATATGGTTTCCAAGTAGATGACTTTTCATGCATGACCGTTACTAGAGATTTTGCAGGGGCTTCAAACTGGCTCAATAAAAGCTCTAACACCATTTCAGAATTCTTGCAGTCATACAGCTCAGAGATTGATCCTACATACCATGTAGACATCCTCACAGAGGAATAGCTCTGCTATGAAAATTCACACTTACTGTGAAATAAACTTAGACTCTGGTCATAACAAACTTGATGAACACAGCAAGTACTGATTCATGAGAGGCAAAACAACACAAACAGTTCTTCAAGGATGCATGACATCACTCTTCAAAAGCCTACTGTTGCTTTATAGACTTTCAAAAAGCTTTTGACTATGTCGCGCAAGAGGAATGTTCCAGAGGAATGACGACATTGGCATCTCAGATGACAGAGACCCTATTGACCAACCATCTTGTGCTTGTACACGTCTATCATCGATTGTCTCTACACAGACCATGGAGTGTTAGATTTTATCAATTGTACCATTGGGGTCAAACACAGTTAACTGTTGAGAAATCACTAGGGCAGCCAATTAGGGTTGATTTCTCTTACTTGATAATTGCTTGTGAATGTATGTTAGCTTCTTATTACTTTCATTATGTCATCTTTCATTAAACAACTACCAAAACATAAACATGAAGATCAAAAGAAGACAATGAACACAAGAGATAGGCTCCAAGCCAGGGCAAAACCCTACAAAGGGGAAAACCCAGTCGACACTTCTCTTCTTATAGAATCAGATCAAAGTGAGAAATCCAAGACCAAGACCTCCCACAAGACCCAAGTCAGCCCTCCTTTCAAACTTTTTCAGCGAGTCAAAGTCAACTCAAGTACTATTGGGACAGGTCTCCATGGTTGCTACCTCATATTTCAAGATTGAAGATAAGCTCTGTTGTTCCTTAAGAAACCAATTTCCAGGCTGTAGGGAAATTGTGCTTAAGACATTAATAAATATTATTTACTGTCACTTATTTGTCACTTAGATATATGTTGTGTCTTTAAATGAAGGACCTGGAAACTTGGTCTTTAACCCTTAGTACATGTATGACCAGAACATCTCAAAATGCCATTTGTTGCTAGATATAAATGATGAATGAAGAAAGCTTGAAGGAAAAGTTATAGATAGTATGTTGATCTTTCACAGAAACTACCATCTGTGACTCTGAGAGAAGTTAAAGATAATATGCTAGTCTTTCACAAAAACTATTATCTATAACTTAGAAAAGAAGGTGGGAACTTCAAGTATAAGAATGCTCTTTTAAGGAATTTTAACTTTATCTAGATAAGCAAATAAATACCTGCAGCTTCATTACTATACTTGAAAGAAAAAAACATAACATGACACATAACAGAGAAGGTTACAAAATTATACCCAACAACTCATGGAAACTTCTGATTCTTTCATTAATCAACGATGATATCAGGAATACAGTGGCCTAGTCTCCAGGTTCTCCAAAATTCCCTTTCTTAGTAAATTTTCCTCTTTTTATACATTGTGGAACAGTGGTTGATTTTTGAAACTACCCAAATTATCTAACTGCTTTTCTAACTATATGAAGTAAAAACTATTACAGAATTTTACAGAGGGTAAAAGACACCTCAAAGAACATGAAATAAGAAAAACATAATTGGATTTAGAAGGGGATGATAACTGCTAGCTTGCTCTGTTGATCCCCTACCGAATTCCTTTGTAAATGCCCTAATGATGCTTAATTCGTTTTAGCCGTAATGAAATATGTTTAGTGTGTGTAATCCTGGGCTTACATGGGCATACTGATTGGCCAAAATGCAAAGAAACATACTGGATTGTCTTCCTCTTCAGCTTCGGCTCTAACCCTGATTTTCTACTTTATACAACGAAATTGACACGAACCTTTGATTAATACGGAACTCAAAAGAGTTAATTCTGCTTTATAAACCTATCAAATCCGCCCATTCAGTGCTCTGTTGACTTCCATCGGAAATCGCAATCGGCCCAATAATCACTATAAAACTTAACTTACGCACCCTTAGGCTGCATAACTATGGAAGTGTTGGACTTATGCGTAAATCCTTTATATCTGTGCTTTTCTATTGTAAACCCTTTATAATGAAAATATATTATAAAACATGCTTTTTCCACTTTCAATATGGGCTCCGCACAATTTTCGAGGTATACCTTTCCGCCGATACATCCCACCATAGATCTGCGCTTTTCATATCAGATGGTCTATAAAGGTTTCGGGTGGGACATAAGCCTGAAGAATACCCGCCCAAAATGGGCGGTTTCCTCTCTCCACCCGGCTGCTATGTGTTGAATTATAAGTGTGATTGGATAAGTTCCAATAAAAACCATTTACCGTTTTTGCTCCGCCCGAAAACTTGCCTTATAACTTGAAATCTGCCTTTTCGTACGCCTTGCGGACTTGCTAAACTTATATAACATAATATATATCAACTATCGGATCCGGCCTGTCGCAAATCGCAATCGGCATACCATATACATATATATAAAGTGTTATGCGATGATTGCAGACCCGCCGGGCTTATAAATCATAATATGTATATGCTTCGGGTCCAACCTTTCTATTATAACCCTTTACAATAGAAATACATATAAAACTACGTAAACAAAATATATATGAAGGGCTTTTAATATAGCGGACCTACCGGACTTTACAATAAAACATATATATATTTCAGGTTCGCTATCGTGAATCGCGATCGGCAAAAGAACCAACATATATGCATAAAGGCATTGCGGACCTGCTAGAGCTATTAAACACATTATATATACATTCGGGTCCGACCCTTATCGCAGATCGCAATCGGCGGGATCACATATAAGCGCTCTATGTTATTTCAGACCCGCCGGAACTTTGCAACGTAATACATATATGTTTCGGGTCCGGCCCGCGATCGCAAATTGCAATCGGCGCTATCAGCGGAACCAGTCATATATATCATTGCGGACCCACCGAACTCTATAAAACACAACTTATAGTATTTCGGGTCCGACTTTAACCCTTTTAACACTTGTTTCTTTTGCAACTCCGATATATTACTTTGTTTCTTTCGTGCTCTGATTCCGATATACAATTTGTTACGTCTCCCTCTTGCCTTCTAATTTTTCAAAATATTTTTTCAAGTGATTTTTTGAATGAAACAAAAAGATACATGTTACAACATCTGGCTCCACCTGGTGATAGTGCTTTTGCCACAGAAGCACTAAGAACCGCAGATTAGTGCCTTCACTTCGGGCATGGAGTCATATATTGTTTTGCATAAACTGAAATGCTATGGCATTTGTACACTGATTTCACTTCAGTATTTACAATGAAATGATGCTTATTAGAACTGGAAGTAGTGCTTTAAGTATTGCCCATTAACAGGCAGCTGTAGAGTTTCACCATCAAGATTCTCAAGGATGAAGGTATTATTGGATCTCACTTCAGAAATTCTAAAAGGACCATACCAGAGAGGATCAAACTTCCCATGTTTACCCTTATCTTCTCTTCTGGTATCCCATCTCAATACTAAATCTGCAACTTTAAAATCAATTTCCTTGGCTTTCCTGTCAAAAATATTTTTCATCTTGGATTGATACATAATCAAGTTGTCTCTTACCTTGTCCCTGTTATCGCTTAGCTCCACCACTTTGTTCATTCTTCTTATCAAAGCATTTGGTTCTTCTTTCGCTTCTTGAATCATTGCAATCACTAACTTTACAAGTTGACTTGGAAACAGAGCCTAAGTTCCATATACTAATCCAAAAGGTGATTTCCCTGTAGATCTTCTTGCAGTTACTCTAGCAGCCCACAGAGCAAACTTTAACTTAGAATCCCAATCTATTTGATTTTCTGCAATGGTTTTCTTAAGGATCTTCATCAAAGTTTTGTTAGTAGATTCAGCTAATCCATTTCCCTGAGGATGGTAAGTTGTTGAATGGGACAAAATAACATTATACTTGTGACAAAAAGCAATGAACTTACTTGAGTTGAAGACTTGAGCATTGTTTGTTATAATTTTAACGGGGCATCCAAATCTGCTGAAAATATTTTCTTCTAGGAACTTCATTACCATCTAATCATTTGCTCTCTTAGTAGGAATTGCCTCTACCCATTTGGTGAAGTAATCAGTTGCCATGAGAACCCACTTGTGTTGTCTGCTTGAAGGTGGACTGATTTCTCCAACAAAGTCCAATCCCCATTGTCTAAATGGCTCCTCTATGAAAACTGGAATCAAAGATAACGAGGCTAACCTCTTTTTCTCAGCAAAAAAGCTGGCACTTCTGACAACTTCTAACAAACTTATATGTATCACCCAATAAAGTAGGCCAATAAAATCCTGCCTGAAGGATCTTATGTGCAGTTACTTTCCAATTGTAATGTCCTCCACAAAACCCCTCATGACAATCTTTGATTGTTATTGTAAATTCATCTTCTGTTAAACATAACAATAAAATTCCAGCAGGATCCTTCCAGTACAATCTGCCTTCCACAATCACATATGCCTGTGCCTTGATCTTTAGTGCCCTATATTTTGTTCTATCTAAGGATTGAGGACAAGAAAGAAAGCACAAATAATGAATTATATGCTTATACCATTCTAAACACAAAAATTTATCCCTGATCTTCATACCTGGATCTTGCTCTCCTTCACTTTCTTTAGCTGCTTTTTCATCCACAGGTGCCAACAAGTTAATTCCCAATGCCTGAAAGTTTGATTCTGTTAACATTTTTTCCAATCCTTGTCCCTTCACCAACTTTGTGGGTTTTATGTCCAGATCATATTCTTGGATCTTGGCAATCCACTTTCCTCTTCTGCCTTCTACATCTCCCTGTAATAATAAGTTCAAAAAGCTTTCAGGGCTTTTACCAAAGCATACACCTGTTTCTCAAGAATATTATATTTCAGCTCAGAATCCCTAAGAACCTTACTGAAGAATGCAACTAGCTGCTCTCTCTCTTCATCATTTCTCTGTAGTAAGACAACAACTATTGAACTTGATGATGCAAATGAAAAAACTTGAAAAGACTTTTGTTAATCAAGACTGATTAAGACTGGAGCTGCCTGTAATGCCTCTTTAATCCTGGAAAATGATTCTCAAGCTTCTTTGGTCCAACTCACTTCATTCTCCTTCTTTAGCATATTAGTAATTTCTTTTAAAATTTCTGCATAGTTGGATACAAATCTTCTCAGGAAGTTTATCTTTCCTAGAAACTTTTGAACATCCTTTTTACTTAGGAATTTAGACTTCTGTGATCCATAACATTGTTATTGTTACTATAATTAATTTATATTAATATTATATATTATAATTAATAAATTAATGTTTTAGAGACTTACCATGAATTTATTTTATATACTTTTTACCTAATTTAACTTAATTTCATGAAATATATTATATATTAATAAAATAATATTATTAATAATAAAATAATATGAAATAATTATTTTATTATTTTAAATAGATTAATGAATTTAATTTTAAACTAACCATGAATTTAGTTTATATTTTTACCTGATTTAACTTAATTTCATAAAATGAATTATAAATTATTAATAATAATATTATGATATTAACAATATTAAAATTAATTATGACCTGGGTCTTTTAGTCAAAATTAGCCGTTAGATTAGCCGTTGGAATCTCTGCTCAGACTATTTAACTGCTAGGCTGGATCTGTTTCTTCAACTTGTCCTGACGATGAACCACACTGGTTGGTTCGAAACGCGTCGACAAATGATTATTTATGTGATTTCGCCGAAAATTCTGTAAACATCCTTTTTACTCCTGGGCAATGATATTTTCTGCACAGCCTGTACTCTGGCTGGATCTATTTTCACTCCTTCTCTGGAAACAATGTGTCCTAATAGTTTTCCTTCTTCCAGAGCAAAAATGGATTTCTTGGGATTTAAGGAAAGTCCAAATCTTCTACATTTATCAAAAGTCCTTCTCAAATGATCCAAATGTTCTTCATCAGACATTGAGAAAACAGTAATATCATCTAAATATATTACTACAAACTTATCTCCAACAAAAGCAATGTCCATAGCCCTTTGAAATGTAGCACCTGCATTCATCAATCCAAATGGCATTCTGGCATAAATAAATGTTCCCTAGGGAGTTGTGAACGTTGTTTTCTTCTTATCCTCCTTATTCACAGCCACCTGGTTATAACCAGAAAATCCATCTAGCATTGACATTTTAAAAGATCCCGTTACCTTTTGCAGCACATGATCCATCTTAGGCAATGGATAGTTATCTTTCAAAGAAGCCCTGTTGAGATTTCTGAAGTCCACACACAACCTTATTTCTCCATTTCTCTTTCTCACAGGTACTAAATTAGCCACCCAATCAGAATACCTGAGTGGGATTATCATTTTGGCAGAAGCAGAAGATTTATCTGTCTAAGCTTTTGTTTGTAGGGTTTAACCCCCTCCTTCAAAGGAATCTTATGCTGAATAATATTTACATCATAGGTTTTGAGATCTTCATAGGACCATGCAAAGACATCAACATAATTCTTGAAAAGTTTAATATATCTTTCTTGAAAATTAGGTGAAACTCCAGCATATAATTTGACTAACCTACGATTCTCCTGAGTTCCAATGTTGTGATCCTGAATATGCTCATCCTCTGAGATTTTCCCTGAGTCCACAGCCACATCATTGGAATTAAAAAGCCTTTCAAGAGGAACAAGTCCCTTTGGCAGAATATTATCTTTCAATTGAAAGATCTTCTTATTTGTTATTGAATCTTTTAAACCACCGGCTTCTGCAATTTCTGTTGTCTCTTCTTCATCCTGATCAATTTCTGTGCCTTGGAACTCTTCAACCATAGTCAAAAACTCCTTGATCTGTTGGTCATCTTCAAAAACTTGCCAGTTCTTAACATTATCAGGAACAAAAGGTCTGTGTCTCATTTCTACCTCATATCTTAGTCTTGGATTAATAGGAGGCTTGAAAGTGCTAGCAGCCACAACCAATGAATCTGCCAATCTATTCTCATCTATTGGAATGAATTGAATGTTAAAAGCTTCAAAGAAGTTTTCAATCAAATCCCATACCTCATTTCTATATGCCCAGAGCCTAGGATGCTTTGTTTGGCAGTGATCTTTTATTTGCTTAATAATTAGCTCCGAATCTCCAAAAGCAGAAAATTGTCTTGACTCCCATCTGTTTGGTTGTTTGTAGAGCAATAATAAAGGACTCATATTCTGCCACATTGTTAGTTGCCTCGAACTCTAATTTAAAAGAAAAAGGAACATATTACCTCCAGGTGCAATTAGAAGAAAACCAGCCCCTGTTCCTTACTTGGAATAAGCTCCGTCAAAGAAACATTTCCACACTTCTTCCATTTGCAGCTCTGTAATTACAAGGGCTGAAGCAAGCTGCTTCTGATTATCTTCAGCCAACTCTGCATTATCATGCAGTGTGAAACAAGCAAAGTCATCTTTCTCCTAACTATACACAGGTGAATTGTTGGCTCCATTTTTCGTAATTGTTTTTGCAAACCTAATTTCTCTGTACAATCTCCTCTCCTCCCCACCAAAAATCGGTATAACAGCATATGTAAAATCTAGTTTCAGAACACCTCCCAATTTAGCCCCCCAGGACCTAGATAGAAGCATTCCAAATCTAGCAGGAATATCTGCTACTACAACATCCATGACCAAGCTTCTAGCTGGAATTTGGGCTAGTGACACTGCCAGATCCTTAATAACACCCAGACACTTGACCTTGTTCGAATCAAAAGAATACAAATCCCTATAAGGTTTGGTCACTTGTAGATTTAGTTTCTTCATCACTGACAGAGGCATAAGATTATGTGAAGCTCCCGAATCAAACATACAATTATGTAGGAGGAAATCATGAACCAATAGGGAAATAGAAAAAGGAGGTATTGAAGAATCTACTTCCTCTACATGTGGACCAAAAACCACTACTAGTTTATCTTTCTGCAGATTTACAATGTAACTCTCATTTTCTTTTAAATTAATAAACTCAGGAATCTCCTTTTGATAAGTAGGCGTTTCTTCCAATTCTGTAAGGGGAACTTGTATTCTTACCTTTACCAACTCCTTAGTAAGACTAAATAAGTGACCCTATTTAGCAGTCTTTTCATTTTCATCTTCACCTTTCTTCATGATTGGAATTACTTGAGGAATTGAAACAAGTTTCTCCAAAGGAGTTTTTCCAGTTTGATCTTGTGAAGACTCACCTCGAAGTATTTGTGTCTTGTCATTTGCATTCTATTGCTGCTTCCCTTTATTTACCTGTTTTATAGGCTGAGATTCTTGTGTAGTCGCCTTTGGTGAGGAAGTTGAAACTTGCTGCTCACTTTCATTTTCTTGATTTCTTGATCTTTTCCTAGATCTCAGGTCATATTTCTTATGTAGTTCAGCCTGCATAAAATCAAAGAATTGTTTCCAATATTCATCAATTTCATTTTCATCATGAATAGCATCTGCTTCATCATACACATACTCTTCTCCTTCAATGTCAAGTTCATCTTCATCTATTGCATATAACGTAGAAATCCGATCTTCAGGTTGTTCATCACCAGGATTTGCTTCTATACATAATGGTGCTTGAATTTGATTTTGATCTTTCCTTTCCTTTTGCAAGATTTGCAAAGGTTGTCTTCTGTATTGGGGATTAAAGTTCTTATTATACTGTGTTTGTCTCTGAAAGTTCTTATTTTCTAACTCTAACCTATTTAACTTGTCTGACAAAGTTTTAATTACATTACACATATCCTCCAATGATTGACTTTGAGAGGATTCTATCTTTGCCTTTCCCTTGTCTTGGGTAGGCTGTGTTTCTGGTGCTTTTCCTGCAGCCACCAGATTCACTTCTATATCTAAAGCATCTGTTTGGATTTGATCAAGGGTTGGAGCTCTTCTTTCCCTTAATGTGAATCCAAAATTTGATTCAAAAGCCCTTGCAAAAGTTATTTTTGCACCAGCAAGAGGAGGCTTAATCTCTGCTGGGAGACTATTGTACAATTTGTTAAATCTTCTGACAAATTCGACCACAGTTTCATCAGACTTCTTCTTTATGGCATTAAACTCTGTTAATGAATATCCATGGTCTCTTTTTTCTCCCCATCTCTAAATAACACATGTTCCATCTCTTCCCAAGAAGGAATGGTATTATTGGGAAGTCCTTTGAACCATTTCCTTGCTTCTCCATCCAAGGACTGAACAAAGAGTCTTAGAACAACATCTAAATGTTCAACATTTAGGCTTTCTGCAAAATTACAAAATACTACTACATGATTCTTTGATGTCTGTTCATCTTCTCCTGAAAAACGAGGAAGAGTTTTGAGGTAATCCTGGGGCATTTGATTGAACGGTTGTGGTAGTTGAAGAGGTGCATACCTATTCACTAAGAATGCAAGTGCTGCCATGTTTAATGAACTTTGATTACCAACAGATGCGGAACTTGGTTGAGAGGTAAATGAAATGTGCACAGGTGGTTATGTGGCTATTGGTTGAGGTTGAATGATTATAGCAGATAAATGAAAAGTAACAGATTCTAAAGATTGCTCTTGACAGTTAGGTTCCTGAAATGAAGATGATGAAAAAGATGACTCTTTATCAGATGAATGTTCAAGTGAATCGTTGCCTGATGCAAACAATGTAGGAATTGGTGTAATTGGAATCCTAGACCTTCCAACCCTCTTAGAAACTAGCCTTTCAGGATCTGAAAGAGCTTGAACCTTCTGTTGTGAAGTGTCTGATCTAGTATGGGGCCTTCTTGAAGCCAGAGTTATTGCTTTGATTGAAAACAGCCAAATATTTCCTCCTCACTGAACAACCAGAGGAAAATATTGAAACCCAGGGAAAAGTCTTCTTGTCTTCTCTCCCCGGCGATAGCGCCAATTAATGTTGTTCCTTAAGAAACCAATTCCCTGACTGTAGGGAAATTGTGCTTAAGACATTAATAAATATTATTTACTGTCACTTATTTGTCACTTAGATATATGTTGTGTCTTTAAATGAAGGACCTTGAAACTTGGTCTTTAACCCTTAGTACATGTATGACTGGAATATCTCAGAATGCCATTTGTTGCTAGATATAAATGATGAATGAAGAAAGCTTGAAGGAAAAGTTGACTCCATTCAAAAAGCATTTAATCTCTTATATTTCTAATTTGGGAACTTCAAAGGAAATGTATGATAAATTGATTGAGATGTTTAAAGTCAACAATGCAAATCAAATCCTCTTTTTCAAAAATAAGTTGAGGGATATCAAAATGGACAAAGGGGAGTCTACAAGCTTACTACATGAGAATAACTCAAGTAAAGAATGATTTGCTATCTATTGGAGAAGTTATTGCTGACAAAGAACTCACCCTCATTGCTCTTGGAGGTCTTTCAAGGCCGTGGGAAACATGTGTCACCACCATTCTCAAGAATGACAGTGTCCCTGGTTTTGATGAGCTATTGACTAGATGCACTCAAGAGGAAATAAGGATGATGGAAAGAGATAAGTCTTTCAATGCTTTCTCTACACATGCTAGAAGAAGAAATGACGCTGGTCCATCTAATTCAAGAAAGCAGGGTCAAGGATCTGAGAAGAAATTTAAAGGAAAAGGCAATGGAAGATGCTACAATTGCAACAAGTTTGTCTACTATGCTAGAGGATGTCCTAACAACAAAAATCCTCCAAGGGACAACAATAACAATCAAAGAAACAATGGGTCTAACAACAAAGGAAAAAGAAATGCTCCTGCTACTCAAGAAGGAAATAATTGACCGCCCAAGAGAATAAGAAATGCCAAGTATGATGAAAATAATGTTGTTGAAAAACAAGATGAATATTATCTCATTTTGCTTTGTCTACTGTCTATCCTCTAGACACCTTGGATCATGTTGATTTGGGGTAGCATCGGATGTGCTCTAGCCATGAAAATTGGTGGAGAGGCTAAAGCACATGAGATCTCCAAGACCTAGAAATGGTTTGGGGAAATTCTGCCCGTTGAAGGAGATATTAAAATAATTAATATTTTTAATGGGTTCCTAAGTCTAAACTTAGGAAAATAAAAATAGTAATGAGTATTAATATAACATTGGGTTAGAAGGTTCTAAATGACATGGATCAAGCCAAATCTAATCTTAGTCATTGCTTAGGGACTTAATCTCGGTCGTTGATTCATCAACAGGAAAAGTATAAGCGAAGACTTGAAGGTCAGTTAGAGATATAATGAGGGAGACTAGTCAGTTCGATTTATGGAGCAGGGCTTGCTGAGAAATTCGAACTAGAAGTCAGAATTGTAGCAAGAGGTAGCGAGTACGTAACAGAGAGGCAGGGTCAGTGTCGGAGGACTAGCGCAAGTTCAGAGAGGCGGACGCAGAGCCACTTAGGTAGACATAGAGGCAACTGGATTGCGCAGTCACTAGAGAGCCTGCGTGGGTGACGCAGAGAGGCCAAGTGCTGACGTAGTGAGGTAGATGCTGACGCAGAGGGTCTGGGAGCTGTGCAAAGGCTAGTTGGACAGACGCTGAGCCTAGGGGAGGCACCAGAGGATTTATCTCTGTTGGGTGAGCCAGTTTGGCACCCTAGTTGTACTCAAGAAAAGCTGAATAATAAAATCCTCCTCTGCTGCACCGATTTTCCTGCAGTGGGTTTTTCTGGGGACAACTGTCCAAAAATATGTGTTGATGTGTTTGATTCTTGTGCATGTATTTGTTTCTGTATTATGGTGTGATATCTGCAGTAGAAATTATTTTAATATTTACTGAAGGGATTTTGTAAATAACTTATTGGAAAATATGTAGGTAAAATAAATCAATTGTTGCAATAATAGAATTTTCACATGGTATCATAGCAAGGAATCAAAGACAGGAAGGGATAATCAATTATGGGTCGAGATCATGATGTAGAGGCATCTATGTCAAGAGACTTGTGCAAATTTTCAAGAAATTGCACAAGAGATAGTAATTTCGATTTCTCTATGCTGGCTTCCAGATTGGAAGAAGAAGTTGCTTGTGTGACAAGATGTGCATCATCAAAGGCATGGTATATAGACAGTGGAGCCTCCTGGCATATGACAGGAATCCGAGAATGTTTCTCAAATTATCAGGTGGAAAGGATGAATTTTCAGATCACCATGGGGAATAAGGAAAAGTGTACTCCAGTAGGGAAGGGTACCATAGTTTTTCAAACAAAAACAGGAAAGCAGTTCCGTCCTACCAATGTGTTGCATGTGCCAGGACTAGGAATGAACTTACCTTTCTGTATCGCAACTTCAAGGCAAGGGCTATGACATTTTCTTCATTAAGGAGAAAGTATATGTCAAACAATCGAGTTAGAAAAAGAAAGTGTAGATTGGAATCAGAAGTAACAGGTTGTATAGGTTACAGCTAGAATCACCAATGGCACTGATAGGCAGTAATGGAGAAAAGGATTTGAATGAACTATGGCACATAAGAATGGGACATTTGCACCATGGGGCTCTGAGAATTCTTAGGAAAACTGTAACAGGAGTTCCAGATCTTAGTACAGAACGAGATGATGTATGCAGAGGATGTGCTCTAGGCAAGTATGCCAAAGCAACATTTCTTAGAAGTAAAAACAGGGCCAAGAGTGTACTAGGATTGATACACTCAGATATCTGTGGACCAATGTCCACTAAAGCTCTTAGTGGTGCTAAATACTTCGTCACATTCATTGATGACCACTCCAGGAAAACTTGGATTTATTTTTTGAAAACCAAGGACGAGGTTTTTTGTTGATTCAAAGAGTTTAAGGCTCTGGTGGAGAATTCGACAAGGAAGAAAATAAAAGTTTTGCGCTCAGACAATGGTGGAGAATATGTTGATAAGGACTTCACTGATTTTTGCGCTAGGGAGGGCATCAGAAGAGAGTGGACAACTCCTTACAATCCGGAGCAGAAAGGAAGTACAAGACTATCATGGAAGCAGCTAGGGCCATGATGTATGATCAGGATATGCCAAAATTCATATGGGTAAAAGCATGCAACACAACAATCTATGTCCAGAATAGAACTCCTCATAGGGTATTGGGCAAGATTACTCCAAAGAAAGTCTTCACAGGGAAGACACCTGAAGTCATCCATTTCAGGATATTTGGGAGTTTAGCATATTGTCGTATACCTGAGGAGAAAAGGAAGAAGTTAGATCAAACTACAGAGAAAGGATATCTAGTGGGATATAGCGAGAACGCTAAATCATATAGAATCTATCTTCCATGGAGCAAGAAGGTAGTAGTTCGACAAAATGTGAAGTTCATGGAAGATAGGGCCTTCAGAAAATCTCGAGAAATGCCTTCCAAGGAGCAAGCAAAATATGAGCCATTGGTCAAACCACTTCAATCAGCGGAAGCCAAGAATTCTTCCTTAGAACAAGAAGAGGAGGAGCTAACAGATGCACCTGCTACCAGAGGAAGAACGAGCCGGGAACTTCGACAGATTTTGCGGGATGCAGAAGATTTCATCGATGCACCGAGAAACAACAAAAGGGAGCAAAAACAGCTAGATAGATATCAGCCCTTAGTAACTCAGGATGGGGAGCCTTCCAATTTTCAGGAGGCTGCTCAACATCAAGTTTGGATGGATGCGATGGTAGAGGAATACAACTTTATAATGGTGAACGATGTCTGGGAAGTAGTGCCTAGGCCTCAAGACAGATTGGTGGTAGGTTCGAGATGGATTTACAAGATTAAATACGCTACAGATGGTAGCGTGGAAAAATACAAAGCCAAGTTTATGGCTAAGGGCTATGCTCAGAAGGAAGGAATTGACTATGAAGAGACCTTCGTCCCAGTAGCTAGGTATGCATCTATTAGAACCGTGATATCTCTTGCAACTCAGATGGGATGGGAGATTCCAGATGGATGTCAAAACAACGTTCTTGAACGGGGTAATAGAAGAGGAAGTATACATTGAACAACTAGAAGGCTTTGAGA
Organism: Pinus taeda; assembly: GCA_000404065.3. NCBI lineage: Eukaryota > Viridiplantae > Streptophyta > Pinopsida > Pinales > Pinaceae > Pinus > Pinus taeda. Next base: position 139,742 of record APFE031289832.1, read on the forward strand.
CATATGAGAACAAGTCTCATGTATGCAGATTGAAGAAAGCTTTGTATGGGCTCAAATAGACACCTAAAGCGTGGTATGGTCAAATTGATGGCTACTTGCAGAAGATGGGGTTTGTCAAGAGTGATGCTGATCCCAATCTCTACTATCTGGTTGTAGAAGGTGAGCCTCTAATACTAGTATTATATGTGGATGATCTCTTTCTGACAGGTTCATCCAGGCTCATTGAGGACTACAAGAAGAATCTAGCCACAGAGTTTGACATGAAGGATTTGGGGCAGTTGCATTATTTCCTACGGTTGGAAGTTTGGCAGCAGAAGGATAAAATCTTCCTTGGACAAGGGAGATATGCTACATAGATCCTAAAGAGATTCAGGATGCAGGACTGTAGGTTGATGGTTATTCCAATGATCACCAACTGGAAGAAAATTGATGCATCAGAAGAGAAAGGTGTTGATCCCACCTTATACAGGCAGCTCATAGGGTCCCTAATGTATATGGTCAATACCAGGCCAGACATTTGTTACGCTATCAACACCCATTAGTCAATTCATGGTGGAACCAAAGAGGGCTCATTGGGCAGCAGCCAAACATGTTCCCAGATATTTATAGGGAACAGTCAATTATGGACTCTTGTACACCAGAAGTGAGGATATCAGATTGAGTGGCTTTACTGATGCAGATTGGGCTAAAAGTTCAGTGGATCGGAAAAGTACCTCTAGGTACTGTTTCAACATTGGATCGAGGATGACCTCCTGGTGCAGTAGGAAACAAAAATCTGTAGCTCTGAGCTCAGCTGAATAAAAATATATGGCTACCACAGCTTCGTGCAAAGCCATATGGCTTAGAAAATTGCTTGTAAATCTATTCAGAAGAAGGATGGAAGCGACCAGGATCATGTGTGATAATCAAAGTTGCATCAAGCTCTCTGAGAATCAAGTATTTCATGATCGGTCAAAGAACATTGATATTCGGTGTCACTTTGTCAGGGACTATGTCCAACGAGGAGCTGTACAGTTGAGCTACACTCCTACAAGAGAACAGGGGGCAAAGATCCTTACCAAGGACCTTGGAAGAACAAAGTTTGCTTATTTCAGGCAGAAGATGGGGATGATAAAGAATCCATTTCAGTAGTAGAAATGGGTATGATATTGCAGTGTAGATGTAGTGTTGGGAGGAAGGACCAGCAACAAGACAGATGCAAAGGGAGTTGCAATGCAGATGCAGTGCTGGGAAAAGGGACCAGCAGCAGCACAGATGCAGAGGGAGTTGCCGTATAGATGTAGCAGTGGTAATGGTAGGGCCATGGGCAGCAGTACAGGATGCAACAGTGCAAAGGATGTTGGGTAGGAAGGCCTAGCATCGACACAGGTACGGGTGCCGTATAATTAGGGTGATGCTCAGTGGTGGAGTATTACTAGAGCACCTTCCTCGCTAAGAGGGAGTGTTGATTTGGGGTAGCATCATATGTGCTCTAACCATGAAAATTGGTGGAGAGGCTAAAGCACATGAGATCTCCAAGACCCAGCAATGGTTTGGGGAAATTCTGCCCGGTGAAGGAGATATTAAAATAATTAATATTTTTAATGGGTTCCTAAGTCTAAACTTAGGAAAATAAAAATATTAATGAGTGTTAATATAAACCTGGGTTAGAAGGTTCTAAATGACATGGATCAAGCCAAATCTAATCTTAGCCATTGATTAGGGACTTAATCTCGGCCGTTGATTCATCAACAGGAAAAGTATAAGAGAAGGCTTGAGGGTCAGTTGGAGATATACTGAGGGAGACCAGTTAGTTCGATTTCTGGAGCAGGGCTTGCGGAGAAATTCAAACTAGAAGACTGGATTGCAGCAAGAGGTCGCGTGTACGTAACAGAGAGCCATGGACAATGTCGGAGGACCAGCGCAGAGTTCAAAGAGGCAGACGCAAAGCCACTCAAGAAGACGCGGAGGCAGCTGGACTGCACAGTCACTAGAGAGCCTGCATGGGTGACGCAAAGAGGCCAACTGGTGACGCAGTGAGGCAGATGTTGACGCAAAGGGTCTAGGAGCTGCGCAGAGGCTAGCTGGACAGACGCTGAGCCTAGGGGAGGCGCCAGAGGATTTATCTCTATTGGGTGAGCTAGTTTGGCACCCTAGTTGTACTCAAGAAAAGTTGATTAGTAAAATCCTCCTCTGCAGCACCGATTTTCCTGCATTGGGTTTTTCCGGGGACAATTGTCCAAAAATATTTGTGTTGATGTGTTTGATTCTTGTGCATGTATTTGTTTCTGCATTATGGTGTGATATCTGTAGTAGAATTTATTTTAATATTCACTGAAGGGATTTCGTAAATAACTTATTTGAAAATAAGTAGGTAAAATAAATCAATTGTTGCAGTAATAGAATTTTCACAGATCATTGGTTAATTGATAGTGGAGCCTCAAGACATTTCACTGAATATAAGGAGGTTCTCTCAAATTAAGTTGAGAGGAAGACTAATCTAAATATTATTCTTGGAGATAATGCCACCTAACCCGTGAAAGGGATAGGAACTATTAATCTTCACTTGAACTATGGTCAAACCATACATCTTCAAGATGTTTTGTATGTGCCGGATTTGAAGAAGAATTTGGTGTCTATTTATGCAATGGAAGACAAAGACTTCAAGATAGCTTTCATTGATGAAAAGGTACGTGCATGGAATAAGAACTTTAAAGATGCCTTTACTCTTGGGTTTAGGGTTGATGGTATTTATCAAGTTGGTGGAAGTCCTTTGGGAGCTTCAGCAAATGATACTTCTATTCAATGTGAGCTATAGCACCGAAGATTTGCTCACTTACATTACAAAGCCCTACCTGGTGTAAGGAAGATGGTTATTGAGATGTCTGAGTTTCATATGAATCATGAAGGAGTTTGCCAAGGTTGTGCAACTAGAAAACATACAAAGGGACCATTCCCTTCTAGTGAAAGCAAGACATCTTATATTCTTCAATTGGTCCATTCTGACATGGTTGGTCCTTTGCCCGTGACTTCATTGGGAGGATACTTGTACTATGTGATGTTTGTGGACGACTTCTCCTGTAAGACTTGGATTTATGTCCTAAAGAAGAAGGATGAATTATTTAAATGGTTTCGTTTTTTCAAAGCCTTGGTGGAGAATCATATATGAAAGAAGATCAAGACATAAAGAACTAATAATGGAACCGAGTATGAATCTAATGAATTCAATGACTTTTGCAAAGAGGAGGGTATTAAGAGGGGGACATTCCATATAATCCACAACAAAATGGATTTGCTGAGAGAAAGAATTGAACTATTATGGAAGCCACCCGTGCCTGATTTATGATCAAGATCTACCTAAGTTTTTAAGGGGAGAAGTTGCAAACATTGTTGTGTACGTTCAAAATAGGAGCCTCCATCAAAGCTTGGATTTCAAGAGACCGGGAGAAGTCTTCATTGGTAAGAAACCTGATGTTGCTCATTTTAGAATCTTTGGTTGTCTTGTATATTTTCATGCACCAAAGGAGAAAAGGAACAAGTTGAAAGCCTCTAGGAAGAAAGGTGCATTTGTTGGATATAGTGAAGATTCAAAGGCATATTGAATTTATGTACCCAGTCAAAGGGATGTGGAAGTGAGTAGAGATGATACTATTGATGAAGGCACTGCTCTCGGAAGAGTCAGGGATCTCCCTATCTCAATGAAGGATGATGATGCTTGTTATTGTATAGGCATTGTGACAACAACTCATGTCGGGGGCTAGCACTTTGATCCCCGACCTCTCCGTTCTAGCTGTCTCCCAACAACAAGCTATGGGGGGTAGTCGTTATCGAAAAGTGAAGGTGAAGGACAAGTTGACAACCAAGCAGTCCGAGAGACACGATTGAATGGCCTAGCTACTTGGTTAATGTGAAATTTTTATCTGTTGCAGTAACTGGAAATTGTCAGGCCAGGAGGTAACTCCAAAAATGAAATTGTGTTTATTCATTTAGATTGTTAATAGTTATATACATGAGGGAGTGACTCTTGAGTTTCATCTCCCAATGACTCTTCCTTTTCCATTATTTATTATTTACATTATTTACAATTGTTCACCCAACCCCCATGATTAGGTGTCAACATTCCCCCCCTTAATTTGAAGAGATGTTGGTCAGTCCAAGCATCGTTCTGAATCTTTCCAGCTTTTCTCTTCCAAACGCTTTGGTGAAGATGTCTACAATCTGCTCATTAGTGGAACAATGGCATAGATGGATTGTCTTGGCCTCAACATTATGTCAAATCAGATGGTATTTTGTATTGATGTGCTTCGTTCGATCATGGAACTTTGGGTTCTTGGCCAACTTTATTGCAAAGGTGTTGTCAATCATGAGTGGAGTCGAATGTACTTGTTTTACCTGCAAATCTTCCAAAATTTTCCTGAGCCACACAATTTTTTTTGTTGCCTCAGCTGCTACCACATATTCTACCTCTATTGTGGAATCTGCTGTTACTGATTGTTCGTGTGATCTCCAGGAAATAGCTCTTGATCCAAGACTCATAGCATAACTAGAAGTAGATACTCTAGTTTTTTTGTCTCCATCGAAGTCTGAATCAGAGTATCCAATCAAGCTGAAGTCGCCCACTTGTGTATACTTGAGTCCAAAGTCTTGAGTTCCCTTCAACTACTTTAGAACACTTTTTGCAATAGACTAATGTCCCTCATAAGGCTTTTGCATAATCCTGGAGAGGATTCCAACAACAAACGAAATGTTTGGCTTGGTAGTAGTCAAGTAGTTGAGACTTCCTACAAGCTGTCTATACTTTGTTGCGTCCACAAATTCTTTTCCTTCAATGGATGTGAGCTTTAAGTTTTGTTCCATTGGAGTGGTTAGAGGATTGCACTCAGCCATGCCAAATCTGTTCAACGGATCTCCAAACATACTTCTTTTGAGAAAGGAATATTGTTATGCTCTTGACCTGCAAGAAGATACCAGAATACCAAATATGCGAAGAAATATACCCAGAACACAGAACAATAAGAAATAACAGCATGTATTTTATTATTCAAAAAGGAAAGCAATGTTCACTTGCCTCTTCGAGGGGGCAAACTCCAATAGAGCTGGGCTCAAGTACAAAATAAGACACGACGCTCCTCAATGGGAGTCTCTATCCTTTATATAGGATTCATACATGCAATACCATGGGTTAGTACCATGGTTCTTATTAATACCATCTATCTAATACCATGGCCCATTTGCAACTAACTGTGGTCCCTTCTTTAAATGCTGGGTCAACCACTTACAATTATTAATATGTGCTTTATTGACTCTTTAACTAACTATAACTATGACTTGACCCTATTACATAAATAAAGGGGTTAGGGTTGGACCCTAACAAATATAGACTTCGGATGTTGAGTTACTTCAATACCAAGATAGTAATGAACATAGCTCAAATTAGTCATTTCAAATCCTTTCCTCAATTCCTTCTTTATGGATGCAATGTAGCTCTCATTGTTCCCTGTCATCAAAAGATCATCTACATATACCACAAGATATACAACTGTTTTGCCAACTTTCTTGACAAAGAAAGTTGCATCATCAAGATCATAATGTTTAAAATTAAGTTTTAGAAGATGCTCAGTTAACTTTTCATACTAGAATTGCGGTGTTTGCTTCAGGCCATACAAAGATTTCCCAAGTTTGCATACTTTATGTTCCTGTCTACTTTTCATACCAGACTCGCGGTGTTTGCTTCAGGCCATACAAGGATTTCCCAAGTTTGCATACTTTATGTTCCTGTCCTTTCACAACAAATCCTTCAGGCTGAGACATAAAAACATTCTCTTTTAGATCTCCATTTAAGAAAGCAGTTTTTACATCTATTTGATGGGCTTTCCAACCGTTCTAAGCTGCTAGGTGAAAGAGTGTCTTGATGCTAGCCCATTTTACTGTGGGGGCAAAAGTCTCCTCATAATCGACCCCTTCCTTTTGTGCAAAACCTTTTGCGGCTTTGCCACAAGCCTGACTTTGTGCTTGCATCAGCTTTATACTTGTTCTTGTAGACCCACTTGCAGCCAATTAGTTTTGTTCCCAATGGAGGATCAACCAGCTTCCAAGTGTCATTCTTTATCAAGGCATCATACTCCTTTTGCATCGCTTCTTTCCATTCATCATGAGAAGCAACTTCTTTGAAGGAAGTTGGTTCAAAATTTGTAGACAAATTCAATTCACAATCATAAGAAACATCCATATCAACAGGTGAATCAGAATCATCTACATCACCTACATTTTGCCTGGTTGAATTTCTTGTTCATGTCTTTCCAACCTCATTAGGATGAACACTTTCAAGTGTCTTTGTCAGCCACTGTGGGGGACCTTTCTGAGATGGTTCAGGCTGCCCAGTTGATTGAGTTGGGACTGAATGAAGATTGAGTCTCCCAATTCTGTCAATCACATTACTCAAAGTATCATCAATGGCTGGAGTTTCATGCGGGGGAGAGAGTGCTTCAGAAGAAGATTCCACAGGTTGATCCAGTATAGGAATCCCCCCTTCAAGATGTGGAATCTGATTATCAAATTCTAGAAATGATTTTTCATTTGTGAATCTATCCAAGCGATCAAGTTACCGCTCAACAACATTGTCAGCTTTGGAAGATTCAAGAGAGATTACATCTCTAGATACAACAAACTTTTTATTAACTTCATCATAGAGACGGTATGCTTTGGAGGTGTTTGAATACCCCAAGAAGATACACTTACAACTCCTTGCACCAAGTTTGTTTCTATGTACCTTTGGTATCAAGGCATAACAGGTGGAACCAAAGACCCTGAGATGCTTTACCAAAGGAATGTGCCCATACCACATTTCCTAAGGAGTCTTGTTTCTAATAGCATTAGATGGACATCTATTCTTTACATATACAACACATAGCACTGCATCAGCCCAAAACATCAATTCTTGAAAAACATCATGGAGCGCACCATATTTAAGAATGTCCTATTCATTCTTTCAGCTACTCCATTCTGTTGGGGATTAGAAGGCACAGTTGTTGATGTTTGATCCCATGTTGGCGAAGATAGTTTTCAAATTCATTTGAAGTGTGTTCTTTTCCATTATCAATGCGAATAGAGCCAATATGAGATTGTGCATCATTTTAAATCCATGTATGAAAGTTCTTGAATGTTTGAAAAGCATCAAATTTGTTTTTCAATAAATAAACCCAACACATTCTGGTGTAATCATCAATAAATGTTTTCATATATTTATTTCCATTTGTAGAAGGAACAGTCATTGGACCACATAAATCTAAATGAATGAGTTCAAGTTTTCTATGTGCTCTGGAATCTGAATCATGAAAAGACTGTTTGCTATGCTTTCCTAGAATGCAAGCATCACATTGCTTAAGTTTCCTAGGAATTGTAGCCAAACCAGTAATACCATTTTTCTTCAATAAGCGAAGGCTTTCATAGTTCAAGTGTCCAAATCTAGCATGCCATAATAAACTTGTCGGAAATGTACCTTCATCATAATGAGAATTGTATGAGAAATTTTGTGTACAAGCAGAGGTACCTTGCAGCTTGAGAAGCCTTTCTTCTTCTATCCCCGTCATGACAAGTGAGTGATCTGATGCTTTTCTCACCTCAACCTTGCCATCAAACATATGAATGGAGTGTCCTTACTGGCGGATGTGGACTAAGGATAGCAAGTTTCTCCTGAGCAGTGGGAGATACAAAACATCATGCAGAAAAAAGTCTGGAAGACCAGGTAATTTGAGCCTGATTGTGCCAAGCCCTGATGGCTTGAGTTTTGATTTGTCTGCAAAGTATACTGCTCCATCAACATTGTCAGTAAATTCTTCAAAAAAATATCTTCTAAAAGTCACGTGGCAAGTTGAACCTGAATCAAGCAACCAATCATTTTTCCAACAAGCAAGTGAAGCATTAAACAAGTCTTCATTTCCTACAATGTGCCACAACATAGTGAGTGGATTCAGGTGCTTACCTTTCTCCTTGTCATTAGTTTTACCTTTGGGTTGATCTCTTTCTTGCTCAATTCTGTCCCAAGGCAACTTGCATGTGGATGCATCATGTGATCCATCTTTATTGCAACGTATGCAATGCAAATATGACTTTTCTCCTTGAGAGTGTCTAGCCCCCTTGCCTCTGAAATTTCTTCTTCCTCTTCCACTTCGACCACCTCTTCCTCTAGAAGAATCTTGAGCAAGATTATTTTCTCTAAGTGCAAAACACACAACCTCTTCAGAAGACTGAGGAGTTGTCTTCTTCCCAAAAGCTCTCTCTCAGCAAATTTATTCACAAGGGAGTCAAAGGAAATTTCTTTGAGGTTTCCATTTGCTAGCAATGAATCAAGATAATTTGAGTAAGTGGGATAAAGTGCCTTGACAAAAGCTATCAGAGGAATGTCCAGTTCAACATTAGTGACTTTGATATCATGCATAATAGATTTTACTTCTGATGCAAGTGCAAGAGGATCATCATTTTGTAATTCAAGGCTGAACAATTTAATCATGAGTTGAACAACTTCAAGCGCAAAGTGTGAGTCATAGAGTTCCTTCAGTTCTTGTAAGGCTTCGAAAGCATTTGAAAATGGCGAAATATGGCGACTCACCTCTTCATTTACGGATGCTGCAATCAAGGCATAAGCCTTGTTGTTCTTATTTTCCCAAATGGTGAATTCCTTGTCTGAGTTAGCCTTTTCTGGTTCTTTGTCTACTTCTCCAACACACACCCCTTTCAACAGCTCATTAAAAATGAGAGTGTGTTTAATCTTGCGCGACCATTCTGGATAGTTCTCCTTCCCGATGAGAACCACTCCCACAATAGATATCAATGAATGCATTGTGAAATCTGTGTACAGTAAAAAAAATTGTACCTCTGCTCTTGCTGTGTAAAAAAAATTGCAATGTAGTAGCAATACTGTGAAAATATAATTCTGATATGTATATAACAGAGATATATTTGGAGAAGGTATTATATGGAAAGGGTATTATATGGGGGAGGGGTTATCTAGGGGAAGGTAGTATATGGGGGAGGCATTACATGTGAAGGTAGAGTTACATAACAACGTGTGAGCAGTAATAGGACCAAGCGGTGCTTGGAGGAGGTGGGTTCGGGATTGGTGGAGCGGTGTGATACCACACCACAATACCGGGTATGGCAACCAGTGGGGAGAACACAGATAAAAACACTGTATTAGCTGAGATTTTGTGTATGCTTTTGTCAAACCTACGAATGCAGTGGTATGTAAGAAACCACCAAAAAAAACACAGCGATCATATAACTACCAAAAAAGTAGCTATATAAACCAGGAGTTGGTAGACAAATCCACGCTCACCGCACCAGAGGTAATTCAATGTTTCATTGCGCTTCATTCTTGCGACGATTTGCTGGATATTGGACCACGACTCCTCTGCTTCCTGCCGGATATTGGACCACGGCTCCTTGGCTTGCTTTACATTCCAAGTCCTCTTGGGCTCAAGCAACAACGCAGTGAATAAAACGTAGTGCAATGGGAATTTGTGCCAAACTACCGAGAGCACGTCTCAGCCAGTGATGAGCCCACTAAGGGTGGTTTAGGAGTATAATCGCAGCGTTTGGGAGTATAACCAGATGGAGGACTATGCGTGGAGCATTGATCTCGACAAAGTAGAGTAGAGTCAAAGCAGAGCGTATGGCAGAAGCAAGGTCGATGCATTTTGGAGCCGAGCAATGAATGGAAACAAAAATATGGCACGGGAATTGGGATTGTGCATTGTGTACTATTTGGGGCTCACTGTGCAGCGGAGGGCCAAGCGGAATGGTATGCTCGGTGGGAGGGCAGAGAAGTAATCTGGCCAGAGGATAGATGATAGAATAATGGCAGATATGACAGACTGGGAGTTACAAGGTAGAGAGGGAAGCCAAAAATGGCGTTGGCTCTAATACCATGTCAGGCCAGGAGGTAACTCCTCAAATGAAATTGTGTTTATTCACTTAGATTGTTCATAGTTATATATATGAGGGAGTGACTCTTGATTTTCATCTCCCGATGACTCTTCCTTTTCCATTATTTATTATTTACATTATTTACAATTGTTCACCCAATCCCCATGATTAGGTGTCAACAAAAATTATTCTTCTAACTGAAAATTTAATTATGCAATTTATTTGCTAATGCAAACAATGAATAAAATCACAACTGCAATTTTCACCATAAAAATACTGAGGAAAATAAAATACTGAAAACTGAGAAATTCAAAGCACACACACAAGAATTTTGACACATAGTTACTTTTGGACAATTGTCTCCCGGAAAAACCCAATGCAGGAAAATCAGTGCAACAGATGAGGGTTTTATTATTATTCTTTAGCAACAATTATTAGTACAATAATTTATATACTTAACTGGCAATCTAATATGAGGAAAATACTGGAAAAATTAGTGTGAGAATTTTCTCTCACCCCACAACTACTTTTTGCCTCTGAAATTACCTCCCTAGCCTCTTTGTGGAGCCTCCTACATCACCCTTTGCACAATGCTTATGCTATCCCTGTGGGCATTTTGGCCTTCCTTCCACATTCCTCGCTAAGAGGGAGTGTTGATTTTCTATAGCATCGAATGTGCTCTTGCCTCGAGATTTTGCAGAGAGGCAAAGACACATGCATTCTCTAATACCCAAAAATTCTTTGGGAAAATTCCACCTAAAGATGATTTAATTAAAATAATTAATCTTTTTAAATGGTTCCCTAAATCTAAACTTAGGAAATCTGGTTAATTAAAGGGTATTAATTAAATCAGGTGTGAATCTTCTAGAAGAAGATAAGGATCAACTCCAAGTTAATCTTAGCCAATGATTATGTTTTAATCTTGGTCGTTGGAGCTCCAATGAGAGATTATAAGGAGGAGCTCAATGTGGTTGGAGAAAGGCACTTGAGCATTTCGATTTTGCTAAAGAATCGATTTCCTGAGTAGCAACTGTGAGTTGTCGGAAGTGATTCAGTAGAGTCGAAGCAGTGAGAGAGGGGCAGGGATAGTAGCCCGGAAGAAGTTTTCCAAATCCAGGGAGTGCATAGCAGAGAGACAACGTACTCTATAGAGAGGTTGATGTAGTGCAGGGAGGCAGCGTAGAGCTTTAGAGGGAGATTCGAATTTGCTGAGGAGAAGTCGAGTTCAAAGGCAGGAGCTAGAGTGGGAGCTCGGGGAGCCAGAAGATCGATTTTCCAGATCAGTAGCTGATCAGCAGCAGCAAAGAGAAGCTTGTCCCAGCAGGTTGATGCAAATCTGTGTAGGAGGACACAAAGGCAGCAAGGGGCAACTCATCTTGAGCTAAGGTCAGTGTCAAATCACTGGTGGAAGTGAGATTTTTCTCACTAGACGTTTGTCAATTATTTTCTCTACATGGATTGATAGTTTTGAAGCATCCATAGTCTTGTACTCAGATTACTACTGCATAATAATAAAACCCTCAGCTGCGCACTGGCTTTTCCGGGGACATTGGTCCAAAAATGACTGTATAATGTGTGTGTATTTATTTTCTCTCCAGTGTCGTATTTATTTTGTGTAGGTTGCAGTGTATATGTTTCGATATTTTCCGTCGGAAACTGCAAATATTTTGGTTGATTAAATTAACAAATAGAAGAAACATCATCAGTTTGTTGCAATAGGAATCGGGTAATCGATTTTTCACACTATTGAGGTTCCACTAGAATTATATGGTGTGGGTTGGACCTCTCATCAATATAAAGCACAACTTGAGCGGTAACAATAACCACTAGAGTCTAGACACATAACCTTAAAAAGCATGTTGAACATGCATAGAAAGCGAATATACCAAACTGTTTTCCACAAAAGCAATGTAAAAGATATTTACAAATTTCTAAGTGTCTAAAACAACATGCATAGAAAGCGAATATACCAAACTGTTTTCCACAAAAGCAATGTAAAAGATATTTACAAATTTCTAAGTGTCTAAATTTTTTTTTTCCTTGTTTAAAAGTTATCTTTATCTTGAAAGAAATGTGAAACTTATATACACACTAGCTCAATTTTCTTGTCATATAGCACATACAAGTAATCATGCTCAAGTAATTGCTAAACTAAACGGCATAGAGGAAGATTAAGATCGTAGCATGAGGATCAAACCCCAAGATATAGAAATAGGACGTCTCTGACTCTCTAGTAACATTATAGCATTACAAAATACTTGTATTCTTCATGTTTTGCTATGGCATAATCTTTACTGTGACTACAAGAAGTATTGATTGTGGTTTTACTACAAACAAGGAATAAGTTAAAACAAGTTTCAAAGGAAATTCAAAACCTACCTTTGGTATCATAGTACGTACAACTTTCTAGTTTTCTAATGGAGTTGTATTCAATTCAAATTTTTGTATTAGATCAGTAAACTATACAAATTTTACAGCAAATTATATCTATAAATTAATCCATTTTTGTGCTAGAGAACACTAAGTTGTGTTTACCTGCAATGATCATGATATAGCAACCAATCCATTGTCCCCTCAATCTCGTAAAATCCCTACAATAACATATAAAATTTGTTGATTACAAATTAGCAACAAACAAAAAAACATATATATTTTTCCAATGGAAACCTCTAGGAAACTGAGGGGATGCTTCCCCACATTCATGCATGTCATCCCTATCAAACCTATAAACATTGTTAATTTTAGGTATGTTCTATGCTAGAGCAATTTATTTAATTTCTTTTCCATATTAGCAATCACATCAGCATAAAGTAAACTGTAGATAGAACATAAATATAAATCGCAGAAGACAAGCCAAGACAAGAGGACACAAAATGTGGCGCAAGCCAGGGACAAACCCCACAATGTGTGGGGAAACCCTTGATCAATTCTTCTATTATGTTCTTCAAGGTTCAGCAAAAAAAAAGAGAGAGATAGAGATAGTACATTTACAACAGAAGTCAACATTTTGACTTATCTAGATCTAGCATAGATCATTTCTTATAACGATGAGATCAGTTGCAGACATTCTGCTTCAATTGATTCTCCAAGTTGACTCCTTCACCTATCATCATTTTGCATCTCGCCCATTTGCTGCACTTACTGTGTAGCACCATCATGCTGCATCATGCATCATCATGCTGCTCATGATCTCATACATCACGCTGCCCATGCACATGCTGCCCATGATCTCATACATCATGCTACTCTTGCATCATGTTGCCCATGCTGACCATTCATCATGCTGCCCATGATCTCATACATAATGCTGCCCTTACATCATGCTGCCCATGATCTCATCCATCAAGCTGCCCTCACATCATGTCAATGGTACCCAATACTACACTGTAAAATATGCACTGATGAAGGCTTACGATCACCCAATCAAGCCTCCAAATTTGCTCCCACAGGCTACCCAACAATTTGATCCAAAACTGGTCAACTTCCTTGACCCAACACAAGGCACAAATTGCTGTTCCAATCTGTTTTTGCTGCTGTTCCTAACTGTGATTGGTTAGGGCATCCATATTCTGCAACAGCCCTTAACCAAGTCACAAAACAACCTTCAAAAACTGCGGCCTACCCTTGTATAAGTCCTCTGCCTCCATGCTGTTGATTAGGGCTTAATCTAGCCCCAAAACAGTTCCATGCAATGCCTTTTCAGTCGGGTTAGGGCCTGTGGCCTACCACAGGTGGCTTCCTGTACCCACGGCCTGCTGAAACACATAATATTCAAAACAGCCCAGAATTTGTCTCCTTTATTGTGGGCTTTTTGTTGGTTAATTTTCACTCCAAAACAATCATAGGAGTGACCTAAACGTCCCTTCTTCCTTCACTAGAAATGCCCTTACTTTGACTGCAGCTAGGGTAAGGCTAGATCAACGTCTAGAACAACGCATTCTCCTCTAGATCTCTCTGTCCACAAAACCCAAACACGTGGAGAGAGATCACAAGAGATGTGTTTCCAAATGTCTTCAAGTCCTCTTCTATTTATACTAAAAACGAAGAGGTTGAATAGACATGACGTTTGGGCTTCTAGAGCCTACATAAGATGTTGGTCAGCCTGATAATAATTCCATAATCAAAATAAATTCATATCTCCATAAATACTTATTGGAATCGGATGATCTTTAGATCAATCCTACACCTCTCAACAAGAGGGATCCAATAAAAATATCAGCTGCCATAAATGAGATGACCCACATGGAGTTTGGCCCTAGTTGCCAATTTTAACACTCCCTCTCAACTAGGGAGAACTCCATTGGTTGATCCATATGCCTAGTTGTACTATCTCTGCCATCAGTGCCCTGCACTGCTCTACTGGCTTTGCTCTGCTCTGCTCAGCTCTGCTAGCTCTGCTCTGCTTTGCTTAGCTCTGCTCAGCTCTGCTGGCTTTGCTCTGCTCAACTTAGCTCTGCTGGCTCTGCTTTGCTTTGCTCAGCTCTGTTGGCTCTGCTCAGTTCTGCTGGCTCTGCTCAGCTTTGCTGGCTCTGCGCTACTCAACTTGGCTCTGTTGAACCATGAAGAAGAAGAATTGATCGAGAATGAGTCATACCATTCTCCACTGACCCAAAGTCAGTCTCAGAGTGCGTACCACTGGTCCCAGACCAGTATCATCAGTCTCAGAGTGTGTACCACTGGTCCCAGACCAGTCTCAACCAACCCGAAGTTAGCGTCATAGTATGTACCACTCTCACTGGTCCTAGACCAGTCCTCCATTGACCCGAAGTCAGTCTCATAGTATGTACCACTCTCAAAGGTCCCAAACCAGTCCTGCACTGACACAAAGTCAGTCTCAGAGTATGTACCACTGGTCCCAAACCAGTCTCAACCGACCCAAAGTCAGCGTCATAGTAGGTACAACTCCTACAACTGGTGCCAGACCAGTATCACTGATCCCAGATCAATGAAGGTCATCCTAGCATAGGGAGTACAGTAGATACATCGATGCGTCCATCGGTACTACTATGGTCCCTATCCTCATTTCCCTGCTCATTAATCAGATGAGAGGTACTTTGCATGAGTCCCAGACTGCATGGGTAGGATGCCTCGACAGGAGAACTAATCAATCCTATCCTCACAAGATAACTAATCATCCTGCTACATAATTGCCATGGAGAACACATCATCCAAGCCTCATAGGAGAGCTAATCATCCTGCTACATAATCGTCATGGAGAACACATCATCCAGACCTCACAGGAGAACTAATCATCCTGCTACACAATCGCCATGGAGAACATATCATCCAGGCCTCACAGGAGAGCTAATCATCCTGCTACATAATCGTCATGGAGAACACATCATCCAAACCTCATAGGAGAACTAATCATCCTGCTACACAATCGCCATGGAGAACACATCATCCAAGCCTCACAGGAGAGCTAATCATCCTGCTACATAATTGTCATGGAGAACACATCATCCAGACCTCACAGGAGAACTAATCATCCTGCTACACAATTGTCATGGAGAACACATCATCCAGACCTCATAGGAGAACTAATCATCCTGCTACACAGGAGAGCGAGTCATCCTATCCCACAAGAGAGCGAATCATCTTGTCCACAGGAGAGTGAATCATCCTGTCCATAGGAGAGTGAATCATCTTGTCCCACAAGAGAGTGAATCATCTTGTCTCAGTGCACACCACCAGGGGAGGGTGAGTCACCCTGTAGTCGTATGTCACTCGAGTAAGAACCGCAAGCCCCCAGAGCTCCCAGAGCTCAATGTATGCAACATGCATGACCCTTTTACAAAGGTCTCTCGACGACTCCAAGTCGTTCGAGAAAATCACAAATTTGATCTTTCCCCGGGGCTTTGACAAACTGTAGCGACCTGTACATCATCTCAGTGCGATGGAGCCACCTTGCTCATCGACTTACCATATCCTAGATAAGGCAGTATCTGATGTCTATCTGCTAGAGCAATTATCGAATACGGGATTCCTCTATAATCTAATCCTACCTTCGGTTGTCACAGAGAATCACAGTGGTATTCATCATGTGTACAATCAGCTCACTTAAGAGCTTCCACAACCAGGCAGCTTCATATGAGGTCATACTCGTAGTTATGTATCCGGTCTCGGCGGTGCTTATAACAACCGACTTCTGCTTCCTGTTCATTCATGATATCGAAGCAGAATCCAAAGAGAAACAGCACTAAGAAGTGCTCCAGTGATCCTCCACACTGCCTGCCCAATCAGCGTTCGAATAATCATGCAGTTTCATATTTTCGACAGTGTATTTCAATCCATGAGAGATTGTGCCTTGAAGACATCTCAGAAGATTCTTGGCACCAATCAGTGAGGCTCAACCAAATATGAGCTCACCGTGCTAACTGCAAACATATGTCTGGAATCCAACTCCCTCTTACTTCTGCAAGTGAGAGGGTCTGTAAGGTGTTGGTATGAGAGTTCTATCATCCACAGCCTTTGGATGGTTTGGATTCATTTCATTCCTAGTGAATCTCAGCTTTATCAGACAACTATCGATCCTCTCATACTATGTCCAGGGTGTTTAGCTTCAAGCCATGGAGGGCTTTCTTCCACCGGCATATGTGAGGTTCCTAATTATCAATCTCAAACTCCTCGGGTTGTTCCATACCTGTGGACCTGCTACATGAGGGGAATGGTCCCCTTGTAAGATTTTCCTTCGGTACGTCTCAGACATGTACTTTCATGCTCCTTTTGAATTCAGGCTTCCTTGTCACCATCTGACTCACAGAACTTCGGTGCTATATGTCAATGGACATGGTCCCCAGTGGACTTCCTACAATTTGATACAACCCTGAACTCAAAAACATCTTTGAAAATTCTATTTCCAAACATGTACCTTTCCATCGATGAGTGCCACCTTTGACTTCCATTTCTGAGATGGACACCAGGTTCTTCTTGCGATCAAGTACATAAAAGTGATTCTGGGGTTCCTTGCTTTCTTTGAAGAGTCGACCATTTCCTTGATGACCCGCATTACCAGTCATTCCTTGGAATGATTGTTATCTTCATCAAGAGATGTGTCTGCCATTCGGACACTCCTTCGCATAATGGCCGAACTTATTGCAACCAAGGCATCCGCCTTTCCTTCCACCCTTAGATCTGAACTTCCCAATGAAGTGATCTTTAGATGGGCCATCAAAAACTTCCGCTACGCCATTCTGATAATATGCTCTGCTTCGACTTTACCCTTTGTGAACTTAGAAGAGAGATGTGGAACCCATTGATCCTTTTGTGTTGTCCCTATTGTCTTTGGTGATTGCTCTTTCACTCTTGCTTGGGCATTGTCTTCACCTCAGCTCTGATACCATGTTAATTTTAAGTATGTTCTATGCTAGAGCAATTTATTTAATTTCTTTTCCATATTAGCTATCACATCAACATAAGGTAAACTGCAGATAGAACATAAATATAAATCGCAGAAGACAAGCCAAGACAAGAGGACACAAGATGTGGCGCAAGCCAGGGAAAAACCCCACAATGTGTGGGGAAAACCTTGATCAATTCTTCTTTTATGTTCTTCAAGGTTCAACAGAGAAAGAGAGAGAGAGAGAAATAGTAGATTTACAACAGAAGTCAACATTTTGACTTATCTAGATCTAGCATAGATCATTTCTTATAACGATGAGATCAGTTGTAGACATTCTGCTTCAACTGATTCTCCAAGGTGACTCCTTCACCTATCATTGTTCTGCATCTCGTCCATTTGCTGCACCTTATTGTGTAGCACCATCATGCTGCTCATGATCTCATACATCATGCTGCCCATGATCTCATACATCATGCTACGCTTGCATCATGTTGCCCAAGTTCTCATCTATCATGCTGCCCATGATCTCATACATCATGCTGCCCATTCATCATGTTGCCCATGAACTCATACATCATGCTGCCCTTACATCATGTCAATGGTACCCAATACTACACTGTAAAATCTGCACTGATGAAGGCTTACGATCCCCCAATCAAGCCTCCAAATTTGCTCCCACAGGCTGCCCAACCATTTGATCCAAAACTGGTCAACTTCCTTGACCCAACACAAGGCACAAATTGTTGTTCCAATCTATTTTCATTGCTGTTCCTAACTGTGACTGGTTAGGGCATCCATATGCTACAACAGCCCTTAACCAAGTCACCAAACAGCCTTCAAAAACTGCGGCCTACCCTTGTATAAGTCCTCTGCCTCCATGCTATTGATTAGGGCTTAATCTAGCCCCAAAACAGTTCCACGCAATGCCTTTTCAGTGGGGTTAGGGCCTGCGGCCTACCACAGGTGGCTTCCTGTACCCACAGCCTGCTGAAACACATAATATTCAAAACAGCCCAGAATTTGTCTCCTTTATTGTGGCCTTTCTGCTGGTTAATTTTCACTCCAAAACAGTCATAGGAGTGACCTAAATGTCCCTTCTTCCTTCACTGGAAATGCCCTTACTTTGACTGCAGCTAGGGTAAGGCTAGATCAGCCTCTAGAACAACGTATTCTCCTCTAGATCTCTCTGTCCACAAAACCCAAAAACGTGGAGAGAGATCACAAGAGATGTGTCTCCAAATGTCTTCAAGTCCTCTTCTATTTATACTAAAAACGAAGAGGTTGAATAGACATGATGTTTGGGCTTCTAGAGCCTACATAAGATGCTGGTCAGCTTGATAATAATTCCATAATCAAAATAAATTCATATCTCCATAAATACTTATCGGAATCAGATGATCTTTAAATCAATCCTACACCTCTCGACGAGAGGGATCCAATAAAAATATCAGCTGCCATAAATAAGATGACCCACGTGGAGTTTGGCCCTAGTTGCCAATTTTAACAAACATAAACTAGTGCACCTCACCTAGAGGGATTCAAACCAGGTACTCATTGGCACAAAACTAGACCAAATAACACCTATGACAACTAGTTAAGCTAACCCCTTGGGCTAAATCATTCTCTTACTTAGATTAAGTATGCAATATAACAATTCAGAATTATAAACTAAGGGTCACAATGTATCTTACTTTCCACACCGAAAAAGAATAAAATGTTGTACTATTACAAGATTCTTTACAAATGTACTACAAGTTTTGCACCATAACATTTCCAAATACTATTAGAAGAAATCACTTGATTTCTAATTACTAATGTTTGTGATGAGCAAGGCATTCGTCTTTCTACCAAATTGTGCATTTTACAACATTAGAATGAATTTCATCAAGAACAAAGTTGTTATGACCCGCCCTTCATAAGGTAATTAAGGACTTTAAGGGTCAAGTAGAATGAAGGTTAGTATATGTATCACGGCTAATTAATATAAGATGGTCTAGCTATTAATAAAGGCCAAATATGTTAATTATTAAATAAGGTCAACTAATGTTGGATTAAGGTTAGGGTAGCAAGGGTATCTATGAAAAAAGATGTAATCCTTCTCATGTGATAATCAAATATCTTGTATATGTGCATCGACATTGTACTAGAAGTTCCCCCCCTTGAAATGTTGATGAGAGTTTCCCCATCTCTTCAATAGGATAGATAATACAATTCAGTTGTATTACATTGTTCGTATTTGAGTGTTGTTGATATCTCATGTGATTTAGGTTTAAATGATTCAAGGGCACACTTTATATTTTAACAAATCATATCAACATGGCGCTTTAGGGAAGTGGAAGATAATACTTTTTGTTTTTGAGAGGGGGGAGCGGAGCTGTCGAGAGCAGGTAACCAAGCAATGATATTTTCTCTTTGTTAGGTAACCAAATTGCAATTGCACCTTTCATGTCATTTCCAAACTAGTGTCACAATAACAATTTTAGGCAATATTGTTAATTTTAGGTATGTTCTATGCTTAGAGCAATTTATTTCAATTTTCACAGTTAGCTCCATATCTTTTCCAAATTAGCAATCACATCAACATTAAAGTAAACTGCAGATAGAACATAAACCTAAATCGCAGAAGACAAGCCAAGACAAGAGGACACAAGATGTGGCGCTAGCCAGGGACAAACCCCAATGTGGGGAAACCCTTGATCAATTCTTCTTATATGTTCTTCAATAGTTCAGCAGAGAGAGAGAGAGAGATAGTACGTTTACAACAGAAGTCAACACTTTGACTTATCTAGATAAGAGCTTAGATCATTTCTAAGAAGATGATACATGAGATCAGTTGAAAACATGCTGTTTCAACTAATTCTCTAAGGTGACTCCTTCACCTATCGTTGTGCTGTATTTCGTCATCATGTTGCACCTCACTGCGCTGCACCATGCTGCACCCATCATCACTATGTTGCATCTCATCACGCTTCATTAATCATTACTGTACCCATCACTGTACTGCATTATGTGCCATTGCTGCACCATGTTGCCATCCTGATCTATGTGTTGGCTGCACCTTGCTTGCTTGTTGTCCCTAGCATGCTTGTTGTCCTTAGCATGCTTGTTGTTGGATGCTAGTTGTCCCTTGCATGCTAGCTGTAACATTGCATGCTTGGTGTATTTGTTGCTAAGTACCATACAACTGTCCCAAAGTTAGTTAGCTGTCCCAATGTTAGTTAGCTGTCCCTTGCATGCTACTCTCCTTCGAAGACAGATGCTCTGGTTGTTTTGGCAATTCCCGGCAGTTTCGGCTATTCCTAGCAGTTCCAGTTGTTACTGGCAGTTCCGGCAGTCCCGACAGTTCCAGTTTTTCCGGCAATTCCAGCTTTTCCGATAGTTCCAGTAGTTCCGGCTTTTCCGACAGTTCCGGCTTTTCCGGCAGTTCCGGCTTTCCGGCTTTTCCAGCAGTTCCAATTTTTCCGACAGTTCTGGCTTTTCCGACTTTTCTCGCAGTTCCAGCTTTTCAGACATTTCCGGCTTTTTCGGGTTTTCTGGCTTTTCGAGCAATGTAGAGCTTATTCTCCCATGACTACATTTAGATCTAGGGCATGTTATCTAGGGTAGCGTATACCCTAGGGCACTCTCTCTAGCTCTCATCTTCATCAAACCCAAAACAGGATGAAGTGAGATCACAAGAGTGAGTGTGTGTGTGACAAATGACTTCAGTCCTCTTCATATTATATAAAAACGTAGAGGTTGAATTGACTTGACTGTCCTGAAGCTTCTACAGCCTACATACATTGTGGCCGACTTGACAATTTGTCCATAATTTCAAAATAAATTTATCTCATAATTACTTATTCGGCGACTTGGATATCTTTAGCGATCAATCCTACACCTTCGATTGAGGAGGGATTCCAAGAAAAATATCAGCTGCCATAAATAAAATGACCCACATGGAGTTTGGCCCTAGTTGCCAATTTTAACACTCCCTCTCAACTAGGGAGAACTCCATCTGCCGATCCATATGTCCGACTGTACTATCTCTGCCATCAATGCCCTGCACTGCTCTGCTCTGCTGAACCATGAAGAAGAAGAATTGATCGAAAATGTCTCATACCACTCTCTACTGACCCGAAGTCAATTTCATCTGAAGAAAGTGTGTCACATCACTCTTACTGACCCGAAGTCAGTTTTATTGATCCCAGATCAATATCACAAGAGAGTGTCTCAAACCACTCATACTGATCCCAGATTAGTTTCATTGATCCCAGATCAATGGAGGTCATCCTAGCATAGGGAGTACGGTATATAAAACGATGCATCCATCGATAGAACTACTAGGGTCCCTATCCTCATTTCCCTGCTCATTGATTAGATGAGAGGTACTTCCCATGAGTCCCAAACTGCATGGGTAGGATGCCTCGACAGGAGAATGAATCATCCTATCCACGGAGAACGAATCATCCTGTCAGTGGATGCCACGGAGAACGAATCATCCTGGCCCACAGGAGAACGAATCATCTTGGCCCACAGGAGAACGAATCATCATGTTCCACAGTCGCCACGGAGAACGAATCATCCTGGCCCACAAGAGAACGAATCATCCTGTTCAACAGTCACCACGGAGAACGAATCATCCTAGCCCACAGGAGAACGAATCATCCTGTTCCACAGTCGCGACGGAGAACGAATCATCCTGGCCCACAAGAGAACGATTCATCTTGTTCCACAGTTGCCACGGAGAACGAATCATCCTGGCCCACAAAAGAACGAATCGTCCTGTTCCACAGTCGCCACGGAGAACGAATCATCCTGTTCCATAGCGCACCACCAGGGGGCGGTGAGTCGCCCTGTGGTCGTATGTTGCTCCAGTAAGTACCCCAAGCCACCCAGAGCTCCCAGAGCTCCCAGAGCTCAATGGATGCAACATGCAGGACCCTTATAAGAAGGTCTCTCAACGACTCCAAGTCGTTGAGGAAAGTTACAGATTTGACCTTTCCCCGGGGCTTTGACAAAAAATGTCTGCAACCTGTACATCAGTCTCAATGTGATGGAGCCTCCTCGCTCATCGACTTACCATATCCTAGATAAGGCAGTATTTGATGTCTATATGCTGGAGCAATCATCGAATACGGGATTCCTCAATAATCGAATCCCACCTCTAGTTGTCACAGAGAGTCACAGTGATATTCATCATGTGTACAAACAGCTCACTTAAGAGCTTCTACAACCATGCAGCTTCACATGAGATCATACTCGTAGCTGTGTATTCAGTCTTAGCGGTGCTTATAGCAACCGATTTCTGCTTCTTGCTCATCCATGATATAGAAGCAGAATCCAAAGAGAACCAGCACTGAGAAGTGCTCTAGTGATCCTCCACACTGCCTGCCCACTCAACATTCGAATAATCATGCAGTTTCATATTTCCGACAGTGTATCTCAATCCATGAGAGATTGTGCCCGGAAGATATCTCAGAAGATTCTTAGCACCAATCTAGTGAGGCTCAACCAAATATGAGCTCACCATGCTAACTGCAAAACATATGTCCGGACGGAAGTTCACCAAGAACATCAACGCGAATGAGTTTATGGAACTTAGAGGCATTTCCCAAATCTGGTCCAACATCACTACCATATAACTTTTGAAAGTTAAGATCCTCGAGGTAGTCACAGGCTTGCAGTTTATCATTCCACATCCAAAATCCAACTCCCTCTTACTTCTGCAAATGAGAGGGTCTACACCTGTCAGAAATAAGTCATCCTCATAAGGTGTCAGTATGAGAGATCTATCATCCACAACCTTCGGGTAACGGTTTGGATCAGTTTCATGCCTAGTGAATCTCAGCTTCATTTGACAACTATCAATCCTCTCATACTATGTCAGGGGTGTTTTGCTTCAAGCCATAGAAGGCTTTCTTCCACCTGTATACATGAGACTCTCGATCATGAATCTCAAACTCCTCGGGTTGTTCCAATCCTGTGGACCTGCTGCATGAGGGGAATGGTCCCCTTATAAGATTTTCCTTCGGTACATCTCAGACATGTACCTTCATGCTCTACTTGAATTCAGACATCCCTATCACCATTTGACTCACATCAAGTAGGGCCCCATAGGTAGACCTCCAGTGTTATAGATGCGATATGTCAATTGACATGATCCATAATGGACCATCCTGCAACTTGATACAAATTGCCAACCTTGAACCCATGAGAAAAAGCATCTTTGAAAACTATATCTTTTTAACACGTACCTTTCCATCGATGAATGCCACCTTGAAACCTTTGACTTCCATTTCCAAGATGGACACCAAGTTCTTGCGATCAAGTACATAAAAGAGATTCTGTAAATGAAGTGAGTTACCCTCATTCAATTGAGGGATAACATTCCCTACACCCTTTCCGAGATAGGTGGCATCGGCTCCAAGTATAATCCCATGATTGTTTTCATCACTACCAAATTAGAGAGTGCACCCATCTATCCGATGAAGTGCCTTGAAGCACTACAATCAATAAGCCAGATTCCCAAAGAATCTGAAGGAGAGAGCCAATACAAGATAACGCTTCTTTATCTTATGAAACAACATTGGATTCTTCATACCTGGGGTTCCTTGCTTTCTTTGAAGAGTCGACCATTTCCTTGATGACCTGCATTACTTGTCATTCCTTTGATCATTGAAGATGTCCCTGGAATGATTGTTATCTTCATCAAGAGATGTGTCTCTGCCATTCAGACGACACTCCTTCGCATAAGGTCGAACTTATTTGCAACCAAAGTTATCCGCCTTTGCGCTTCCACCCTTAGATCCGAAACTTTCCAATGATGAAGTGAATCTTTAGGTATAGGGCCATCAGAAAACTTCCGCTGCGCTCCATTCTGATAATATATTCTCTGCTTCAACGATTCACCCTTTTGGTAATTTGAAGAGGGGATGAGGAATCCACTGAATCCTTTTGTCCTTTCACAACTGTTCTTTGGCTGATTGCTCTTTCACTCTTGCTTGGGCATTTGTCTTCACCGCCACCTCTGATTACATGTTAATTTAGGTATGTCTATGCTTTAGCAGCAATTTATTTCATTTCACAGTTAGCTCCATATCTTTTCCAAAATTAGCCAATCACGATCAGCATTAAAGGTAACTGCAGAATAAACATAAAACATAAATCGCAAAAGACAAAGCCAAGGACAAGAGACACAAGATGTGGCGCTAGCCTCAAGGACAAAACCCCAATGTGGGGAAACCCTTGATCAATTCTTCTTATATGTTTCTTCAATAGGCTTCAGCAGAGAGAGAGAGAGAGAGATAGTACGTTTACAACAGAAGTCAACACTTTGACTTATCTAGATAAGAGCTTAGATCATCTCTAAGAAGATGATACATGAGATCAGTTGAAGACATGCTGCTTCAACTAATTCTCCAAGGTAACTCCTTCACCTATCATTGTGTTGCATTTCGTCATCATGCTGCACCTCACTGCGCTACACCATGTTGCACCCATCATCACTATGCTGCATCTCATCACACTTCATTAATCATGACTGTATCCACCACTTTACTGCATTATGTGCCATTGTTGCACCATTTTTCCATCGTAACCTATGTGTTGGTTGCACCTTGCTTGCTTGTTGTCCCTAGCATGTTTCTTGTTGCATGCTAGTTGTCCCTTGCATGCTAGTTGTAACATTGCATGCTTGTTGTATTTGTTGCTAAGTACCATACAACTGTCCCAATGTTAGTTAGCTGTCCCTTGCATGCTGCTCTCCTTCGGAGACAGATGCTCCGGCTGTTTCGGCAATTCCGACTATTCCTAGCAGTTCCGGCAGTTCCAGTTGTTCCTGCAGTTTCGGCTTTTCCGGTAGTTCTTGATTTCCGGCAGTTCCGGCTTTTCCGGTTTTTCTGGCAATTCTGGCTTTTCCACAGTTCCAGCTTTTCTGGCAGTTCTAGCTTTTCCGGCAATTCCGGCTTTTCTAGCTTTTCTGGCAGTTCCGGCGTTTCCAGCATTTCCGGCGTTTTTGGTTTTTCCGTCTTTTCGAGCAACATAGAGCTTATTCTCCCATGACGGCATTTAGATCTAGGGCAACATATACCCTAAGGCACTCCCTCTAGCTCTCATCTTCATCAAACCCAAAACAGGATGAAGTGAGATCACAAGAGTGAATGTGTGTGTGACAAATGACTTCAAGTCCTCTTCTATTTATACTAAAACGTAGAGGTTGAATAGACATGACTGTTGGGCTTCTAAGCCTACATAAGTTGCTGGCCAACTTGACAATTTGTCCATAATCAAAATAAATTCATCTTGATAAATACTTATCACAATCGGATGACCTTAGATCAATCCTACACCTCTCGATGAGAGGGATCCAAGAAAAATGTTAGCTACCATAAATAAAATGACCCACATGGAGTTTGGCCCTAGTTGCCAATTTTAACAAATATTGAGGGAGATATGCTTCTAAATGTTGACCTTTCAAATTTGCTATTACTTTTGTTCAAAACCAAAGCCCTATCCTCTCACACAATTTTCTCTCTACTTGCGAACTAGCTTGAAGTCACGTTGATGCCATAAGAAGCAAATTTTAATGTCATTTCTAGTTTGGGGCCTATTACACCTCAAATTGCATGAGGTTTCACATTGGGATTTTCATCACCTTAATGAAGATTTGTCGCTAGTATCTTTCAAGCTTTGGACCAACTTGGGGGATACATCTTCACAGAGCCCCTTCTCTTCATGGCATTGGATTGTTTGGTGGAGGTAATATTACCCACCAAAAGTAGGTACCCCTAGGAGAGCCTTTCTCTTGTTCATCTTCTTCTAGCCGACAACCAGCAACCCCTAAGAGCCACCTTGTAGATGATGTGATGTGCAACTTTGTCTCCGCTCCTAGCAACAGTTTTATGATTCCTCGCCCATCTGTCTATGAAAATTCTATCACTGCAACATCTGATTTACTTTGCCTACTTATTTTCAATAAGTTATTTATGAAATTCCTTCAATAAACATTAAAATAAATTCTGTTGCAGATATCACACCATAATAAAGAAACAAACACATGCAAAAGAATCAACACATCGACATAGATATTTTGGACAACAATCCCCAGAAAAACCCAATGTGGGAAAACCGGTGCAGCAAGGGAGGATTTTGTTATTCAGCAATTCTTCAGTAAAACCTGGTGCCAAACTTGCTTAACCAACAAAGAGAAAAATTCTCTAGCACTTCTCCCTGTCCCAACATCAGCCTGGCTAACCTCTACGTAGCTCCCAGACACTCTGCGTCAACCCCTGCTTGTCTGCGTCAGCCCTGGGCCTCTCTGCGTCACCCACGTAGGCCATCTAGTGACTGCACAATCTCCTGCTGCCTCAGTGTCTGCCTAAAAGGCCCTGCGTCTGCCTCTCATGCCTTTGCGTTGATCTTCTATTGTTGATCCTGACTCTCTGCTCCGTACTTGTTGCCTCTTGCTACTCTCCAGACCACTACTTCGAATTTCTCAGCTAACCCGCTCCAGAAATCGAACTGACTAGTCTCCCTCAGCGTGTTCTCCAACTGATCCTCAAGCCTCTTCTCATACTTTTCTCGTTGGTCCATCAACAACTGAGATTAAGTCCCTAATCAATGGCTAAGATTAGATCTGGCTTGATCCATGACTTTTGGACCATTCTAACTCAATTTTATATTAATTCACATTAATATTTTATTTTCCCTAAGTTTAGTCTTAGGGACTCCATTAAAAATATTAATTATTTTAATATCTTCCAAACTGGTTAGATTCTACCCAAACCATTTCTGGGTCTTGTAGATCTCATGTGCTTTAGCCTTTCCACCAATTTTTGTGGCTAGAGCACATCCGATGCTACCCCAAAACAACACTCCCTCTTAGCGAGGACTGTGCTCTAGTAATACTCCTCACTGAGTATCACCCTGATCATCCGGCATCGGTCCTTGTGCTGATGCTAAGCCTCCCTCCCCAAGTTCCTCTACACTATTGCATCCTGTACTGCTGCCCATGGCTCTGCTACTGCCACTGCTGCATCTGTATGGCAGCTCCCTCTGCATCCATGCTGTCGCTGGTCCTTTTCTCCCAACACTACATCCACACTGCAACTCCCTCTGCATCCATGCTACTATCACCCCCATTTATGCTACTAAAATGGGTTCTTTATCATCCCCATCTTTTCCCTGAAGTAATCAAACTTTGTCCTAACAAGGGCCTTAGTGAGGATGTCCGCCACCTGTTCTCCTGTAGGAGTGTAGCTCAACTGTACAGCTCCTCGTTGGACACAGTCTCTGAAAAAGTGACACCGGATATCAATATGCTTTGACCAATCATGAAAAACTAGATTCTCAAAGAGCTTCATGCAACTCTGATTATCAGACATGGTCCTGGTCGCCTCCATTTTCCTTCTGAATAGGTTCACAAGCAGTTTTCTAAGCCATATGGCCTCACACGAAGTTGTGCTTGCCGCCATATATTCTGCCTCAGATGAGCTAAGAGCCATGGACTTTTGTTTCCTACTACACAAGGAATTCATCCCAGATCCACTGTTGACACAGTACCCAGAGGTACTTTTCTAATCCACTGAACTTCCTGCCCAATCCCCATCAGTAAATCCACTCAATCTGATATCCTTACCCCTGGTGTACAAGAGTCCATAATCGATCGTTCCCTGTAAATACCTGAGAACGTGTTTGGTTGTTGCCCAGTGCGCATCTTCGGTTCCACCATGAACTGACTGAGGATGTTGATAGCGTAGCAAATATCTGGCCTGGTATTGACCAGATACATCAAGGACCCTATGAGCAGCCTGTATAGGGTGGGATCAACATCCTTGTCTTCTGATGCATCAATATTTTTCTAGTTGGTGCTCATTGGAGTAGCCATGGGTCTACAATCCTCCATCCTGAATCTTTTCAAGATTTTTGTAGCATACCTCCCTTACCCATGGAAGATCTCTCCCTTTTGTTGCCAAACTTCCAACCCTAGGAAGTAATGCATTAGTCCTAAATCCTTCATATCAAATTTTGTGGCTAGAATCTTCTTGCAGTCCCTAATGAGCCTGGATGATCCTATCAGAAAGAGATCATCCACATACAATACTAAGATTAGCGGCTCATTCTCTACAGCCAGATAGTAGAGATTCGAATTCGCGTTGCTCTTGAAAAATCCCATCTTCTGCAAATAGCCATCAATTCGACCATACCATGCTCTAGGTGCCTGTTTTAGCCCATACAAGGCTTTCTTCAATCTACATACATGAGACTTCTTCTCATGTGTCTCAAATCCCTTTGGTTGTTCAATGTATGCCTCTTCCTCTATTACCCTGTTCAGAAAAATCATTTTGACATCCATCTGATGAATCTCCCACCCCATCTAAGTTGCAAGAGATATCACAGTCCTAATAGATGTATACCTGGCTATCGGGGCGAAGGTCTCCTCGTAGTCAATTCCTTCCTTTTGAGCATACCCCTTAGCCACAAACCTGGCCTTGTATTTCTCAACACTACCGTCTACAACATATTTGATCTTGTAGATCCATCTCAAACCTACTACTGACCTATCTTGAGGCCTTGGCACTACCTCCCAGACATCATTCACCATTATGGAGTTGTACTCCTCAACCATCGCATCTAGCCAAACCTGATGTTGAGCTACCTCTTGGAAACTGGCAGGCTCCCCATCTTGAGCTACTAAAGCCTGATATCTATCTAGTTGTTTTCGCTCCCTCTTATTGTTTCTTGGCACACCGATGAAGTCCTCTGCATCTCGCAGAATCTAACGAAGTTCCCTGCTAGTTCTTCCTCTACCAGCAGGTGCCTCTATTAGCTCCTCCTCATCCTGTGAATCTCCTTGATCCGAGGAAGAATTCTTTACTTCTGTTGGTTGAAGAGGTTTAACCAATGGCTTTTCTTTTGACTACTCCTCAAAAGGCATCTCACAAGATTTTCTGAAAGCCCTATCCTCCATGAACTTTACATCTCATCAAACCACTACCTTCCTGCTCCCTGGAAGATAGATTATGTATGCCTTAGCGTTCTCGCTATAGCCCACTAGATATCCCTTTTCCGCAGTTTGATCCAGCTTTTTCCTCTTTTCCTCGGGTATACGGCAATATGCTAAACTCCCAAATATCCTGAAATGACTAACTTCAGGCGTCTTCCCTGTGAAAACTTTCTTTGGAGTAATCTTGCCCAACGCCCGATGAGGAGTACTGTTCTGAACATAGACTGTTGTGTTGCATGCTTCTACCCATAGGAATTTTGGCATATCCTGATCATACATCATGGCCCTAGCTGCTTCTACAATAGTCCTATTCTTCCTTCCTGCCACTCCATTCTGCTCTGGATTGTACGGAGCTGTCCACTCTCTTCTGATGCCCTCCTTAGCGCAAAAATCAATGAAGTCCTTATCGACATACTCTCCTCCATTATATGAGCGCAAAATTTTTATTTTTTTCCCAGTCAGGTTCTCCACCAGAGCCTTGAACTCTTTGAATCAACAGAAAACCTCGTCCTTGGTTTTCAGAAAATAAATCCAAGTTTTCCTTGAGTGGTCATCAATGAAGGTAAGGAAATACTCAACACCACTAAGAGCTTTGGTGGCCATAGGTCCATAGATATCTGAGTGTATCAATCCTAGTACACTCTTCGCCTTGTGTTTACTCCTAGGAAATGTTTCCTTAGCATACTTTCCTAGAGCACATCCTCTGCATACATCACCTCGTTCTGTACTAAGATCCAAAACCCATGTTACAGTGCTCCTGAGAATTCTCAGAGCCCCATGGTGCAAATGTCCCATTCTCCTGTGCCATAGTTCGTTCAAGTCCTTGTCTCCATGACTGCCTATTAGTGCCAATGGTGATTCTAGTTGTAATTTGTACAACCTGTTACTTTTGATCCCGATCTGCACTTTCTTTTTCCAACTCGGGTGTTTGATGTATAACTTCTCCTTGACGAAGTAGACGTCATAGCCCTTGCCTTGAAGTTGTGACATGGAAAGTAAGTTCATCCCCATTCCTGGTACATGCAGCACATTTGTAGCGCAGAACCATTCTCCCGATTCTGTTTGAAAAACTATGGTACCCTTCCCTATTGGAGTACACTTTGCCTTTTTCCCCATGGTGATCTGAAAGTTCATCTTCTCTTCTCAATACTCCAAGAAACATTCCCTGATTCCTGTCATATGCCAAGAGGCTCCACTATCTATATACCATACTTCTGATGATGCAGAACTAGTCATACAAGCCACTTCTTCTTCCATCCTGGAAGCCAACATGGAGAAATCGAAATCTCTTGTGCAAGTTTCTGAAAATCTATGCGAGTCCCCTGACGTGGATGCCTCTGCATCATGGTCTCGATCCATAACTGATTTTCCCTTCCTGTCTCTGATTACTCGCTTTGATACCATGTCAAAATTCTATCACTGCAACATCTATTTACTTTGTCTACTTATTTTCAATAAGTTATTTATGAAATTCCTTCAATAAACATTAAAATAAATTCTGATGCAAATATCACACCATAATACAGAAACAAACACATGCACAAGAATCAACACATCGACACAGATATTTTGGACAACAGTCCCTGGAAAAAACACAATGTGGGAAAATCGGTGTAGCAAGGGAGGATTTTATTATTCAGCGATTCTTCAATACAACCGGGTGCCAAACTGGCTTACCCAATAGAGAGAAAAATTCTCTAAAACTTCTCCCAGTCCTAGCATCAGCCTGGCTGACCTCTGTGGAGCTCCCAGACACTCTGCGTCAGCTCCTGCTTGTCTGCGTCAGCCCTGGGCCTCTCTGCGTCGCCCACGCAGGCCCTCTAGTGACTACGTAGTATCCTGCTGCCTTAGCATCTGCATGAAATGCCCTACGTCTGCCTCTCCTACCTTTGCGGTAGTCTTCTGTTACTGATCCTGACTCTCTGCTTTGTACTTGCTGCCTCCTGCTACTCCCCAGACCACTAGTTCGAATTTCTCAGCTAACTCCGCTCTAGAAATCGAACTGACTGGTCTCCCTCAGTGTGTTCTCCAACTGACCCTCAAACCTCTTCTTATACTTTTCTTGTTGGTCCATCAACAACCAAGATTAAGTCCCTAATCAACGGCTAAGATTCGATTTGGCTTGATCCATGACTTTTGGACCATTTCAACTCAGTTTTATATTAATTCACATTAATATTTTATTTTCCCTAAGTTTAGTCTTAGGGACTCCATTAAAAATATTAATTATTTTAATATCTTCCAAACTGGTTAGATTCTGCCCAAACCATTTATGAGTCTTAAAGATCTCATGTGCTCTAGCCTCTCCACGAAACCCAAGAGAAAAAGCATCTTTAACATTATTTTTCCATATACGTTCCTTGCCATAGCTGAAGGTTACCTTGTAGCCTTTGTCTTTCATTCCCGAGATAGACACCAGGTTCTTTTTGGAGGTCAGGTGCATTTAATACATCCTAGAATTTCTAGCCTTCTTGAATGCTTGTCCTCTTCCTTGATTCCCAGCTCTCCTCTTACCTTTGCTATTGAATTTGTCATTCCTTTGATTGCCATCAGAGGGATTTTGATCATCGTCCAGGTGTGAGTCCTTTCTATCAGGGCACTCCCTTGCATAGTGACCTGATTTATCGCAAATGTAACATCGTCCTTTTCTTCCACCCTTAGGTCCAGCCTTTCCTTTTGATTTAGTCCCAGAATTATTTCTTTTCTTAGCATGAGAAGAAAAGCCAGCAGGAGGACCTTTAGGCATGGGCATTTCTTGCTCTTCTACCCTTGTTTCTTCTTGAATGCATCTAGCCATTACTTCCTCGAAACCAGGAATTAAATTATTGTTCGAAAGAGTAGTCCTGAACATCTACCATTCAGATGGTAATCCTCCAAGAGTCGTGAGTGCCATTTCTCTGTCAGTAATAATCTCCCAATAGATGGGAGATCGTTCTTGATCTCGGTGATTCTTAAGAAGTATGCTTGCATACTCTCATCTTTACCCTTCTTGATTTCCCTCAGCTTATTTCTAAGAAACAAAACTTGATTTGCATCATTAACTTTAAATAAACTCACCAATCTATCGTAGATTTCCTTGGAGGTGTTCAGTTCAGAGATATAGGCCACCAAGTGCTTGTCGATAGAATCCCGGATGATCTTTTTTGTTTTGACTTCTCCATTTTTCCATTTGTTCCAGGCAGCAGCAGATGCATTTGATGGAGGCTCAACAATATTGCCTCTTACATGGTCCAAGACTCCTTAATCTTCTAGGGTTAGATCGATAGACATCTTCCATCCATGACAGTCAGCTTTCTCACGAAGCTTGTCCTCAGCAAGAAAGAGTGATGAGGACCCCATAGTTCTTTTAGGATAGCCTTGCCAATCTTCTCTTCGGTGATTGCTCTTGCTCTTGCTCGGGCTTTGTCTTCACCTCAGCTCCGATACCATGTTAAGTTATGGTATGTTCTATGATT
>APFE031289833.1:0-38624 GCA_000404065.3 Pinus taeda
AGAAGGCTGCAACCTTCTTTTCTTCAGGGACCATGTTTCATCAATTTTCAGACTGGATCCATAAGTACAAAACAATCATTGTTGCAATACAATCATCCACTTATACTTGCATCATAAATCTCTAAATCACCCAATACTGAATCACTGAAACCTTGTCATCAAAACACAGAACGCGAACCAGAGCCCAGAACTCTGCAACAACCAGTGGAATCAACAGCAACCTAAAATACCAAATCTCATAAAGCATACGCTACTTTACTATACCAGAACCGCGTGTATACGCGCTTTCCCCTCATACAACCCGCGTACAGATCTAAAGATAATTACTTGTACCTTCGCTATTATATCAACCCAATTCAAGCAGCACAAACCAATAACCAGCAATACTAGATCTTCGCACTTCGTCAGACCTTCATTCCTTGCTCACCTCTTTTTGCCTAATGATCTTCTCCTTATATAGGTTAGGCTTCTCTCAATACCATGGTCCAAAACCATGTAGAAACAATACCATGAACCCAATACTTGGGGTCGTCACTTTGGACCAAATACTATGGACCAAATACCACGGACCAAAACCATGATTTCCAACATGTACGCGCCTTTACTCTTATTAACCCGCGTGTATACGCGTACGCTCATTTTTCTTTGCTAACCCACGTATATACGCTCTTTCTTCTCGGTCAACTTGTGTATATCTCTCTATTTTCCTGCTGCACTATGATCTGTCCTCTGAGTGAGTTGCCATTACCTGTATCATTCCTCTGAGTGAGTTGCCATCAAGGACAACACCCGAATCGTAATGCCAACAATCTCCCCCTTTGGACTTGATGGCAACCACCACACCAAGTCACTCTCCCCCTTTGACATCAAGGGCAAATGGCGGACCAAGATATTCTCTTCCTTGGTATACCTTCTGCTATCCATACTCCCCTGAGTACCTACTGAAATCTCTGAATGAGCTCCCCCTTTGTATATGCCAAGATGTATCAATCCATCCACACTCCCCCTGAGCAAATGAAAGATTTAGGACCTGCACTTCATTCAAAATCATGACTATCATTCATCATATATGATCTGCACCATAAGCATCAGCATCTAAACCTACAATACCATTCCTTTGATCAACCAACAGGATGTATCTTTTAACTACATAAGCATCATCACCAACTTCTAAACACAACGCCAACAATGCATTGTTTGAAGTATATGCTCCCCCTGAGCCAGTGCTAACCATCTCTTATCATGACCGAACCTTTCCCTGAGTCTGTTCCACTGCCCTTTCTCCTGATCTCCATATACATGACTCTGCAGCCTATAACTCGCGTATATACGCGACTTGTCTTCATGAAACCTGCATATGAGATTTAGAACATTGATGTTCCACACTTCCAGCTACCTCTGAATCTGTCATGTCTGAGTACTCTGCTATGCCACATCTTTCTGGCTGTACTTCCTTTTTCTTCCATATCTTCAACTGTGATGATGTTTCCTTCTTTTGGTTTGGTGTCCATAATATTCTCTTGCATTCCTTTGCTATGTGTCCAAGTTTGTAACATGCATAACATCTTTCATGTCTCATATTCCTTCTATAGAAATCAATAGCCTTGTGACCAAACATATTGCAAGAAAAGCAATATTCCTGAAAGTACCTGGAACGTGATGATCTTTCTGTGTGATGATCTTGAACCATTCTCCTTCTACATCTAGCTGCAACATGTCCAAGATTATAACATACATAACATTCAACATTATTCATAGGAGGAGTAAAATATTTTCTTTGAAGAATCTCGTTCCTTGATTGTTGATGGGGTTGAACTCTCATCTCCTTGTTGATCATTTTAGATTTCTCTTTGGAGTTCCTTGCCTCCCCTTGTGAACTAGATTCACTTTCAACAGATTCATGAAAACCAAGACCAGTCTTGATAGCAGGAGACCTTTGACTACTAAGAATATCATCAAAATCTTAGTACTATCTTGAAATCGCAATAGCTTATCCTTTTCTTCTAATTTACTTTTCAAGATATTTACCTCATCCTGATGTTGTTCTTCCTTTTCCAAACATTGCTTCTTCAAAATTTCTTCAGACTTTCTTCCTTCTTCCACTTGTTGCCTTAGTTTGATAATCTCATGTTCTTGCTCTTCATTCAGCACTTGCAGCATTTGACGAACTCTGAAGGCACATTCCAGCTGAACTTTTAAGCTGATAATTTCTTCTTTGAGGGCATTCTCCCTTTTGCTAGGTAGATCTTCTTGATCTATGATTTTATCTGATGCTTCATTTTCTTGTCCATCTTCAATCTTAGGTGATTCAGGATCTGAACACTTTCTTCCACTTACCGACAGGTTGTCATTGTTTCTTGGAGTTGTCTTCTTCTTTTGACGTGCTTTCTTTCCCATTGTTCTATGGATCTCCTTCAAGCGATCAAGCTTCTTCAGAAGGACCTGCTCTGATACCAATTGTTGGGAATAATACTGAGAGGGGGGGGGGTGAATCAGTATTATCAAGTCAGTAAAACTTTTTCATTTTTCATACTTAGATTTATATACGCGGCTTCAGTTTAGTATATCCGCGTATATACGTGACTGTGTTAAAGGCAACCAGCGTACATGAAGTAATCTTATGATTCAGTTAGCTTATCTTCAGTAAATGCATCAGAACATTATTAACCACATTAACAGTAAGCAGGTGTAGTAAAACAGTACAGATCATCACACATAAGAAGCACACATGAACACCATGATATAAGGTGGAAACCCAATGTGGGTGAAAACCACCTGCTGCAATTCGTCTCTTTTCTTCCTTTAATAAGAAACTTCTTTTACAATGTATTGGTGTAGTCCTTTACCAATACGCAGGCTTCTACCTGCAGAAGGCTACAACCTTCTTAGCTTTTGTACTAGCCATTCCATTTACTAGTACGTAGGCGCTGGCCTACTGAAGGCTCCAACCTTTACTTGTCTTCCAGCTGCTCCTGGAATGGAGCTACAACCCCCTTGGCTCTTGCACTGGCCAATAAGTTTACCAATACGTAGGTGCCGGCCTACAATCATCCAGGGACCACATTTCATACATTTTCATACTGGATCCATAAAAAAATCACCATTGCAATACAACCTGCATCATCAATCTCTGAATCAGTCAATACTGAAACCCTGTCAACAACACAATCACAGACTACATAACTCTGCAACAACAACTAGATCCAATAGCAACTTCAAATATCATAACTGTATACGCTACTTGGACGAACCCAATCCGTGTGTATACACGCTTTTACTAAAGACAACCCACGTACAGATCTGCAAATTCAACCTCATAACTTTGCAGCTATTTCAGACATCAGAACATACCCAAATCATAACATTCATAAACATGCGTTAATAGATCTAGTATATCCATACTCAACCCATATAAAGATAATCATTCCAAGCCTTAAGATCCCGATCCATCATTCATCATCCTTCACATGAGTGCCTCCTTGGTTCAGATCAAGTAAGGCATCACCAACCCATAACCAGCATCTAGATCTCACACTTCATCAGACATTCATTCCTTGCTCCCCATTTTTGCCTATGATCCTATTCCTTATATAAGTTAAGCTTTCTAATACATGGTCCAAAACCATGTAGAAACAATACCATGAACCCAATACTTGGGGTCGTCACTTTGGACCAAATACTATGGACCAAATACCACGGACCAAAACCATGATTTCCAACATGTACATGCCTTTACTCTTATTAACCCGCGTGTATACACGTATGCTCCTTCTGCTTCGCTAACCCGCGTATATACGCACTTTCTGCACGGTCAACCTGCGTATATTTCTCTATTTACCTGCTGCATTATGATCTGGCCTTTGAGTGAGTTGCCATCACCTGTATCATTCCTCTGAGTGAGTTGCCATCAAGGACAACACCTGAATCATAATGCCAACAAGCTTGTTATGAGACCTTTCCAACAATATATGACACTTATCCTAACTCTCAAAGAACAAGGAGAAAAATGTGTTTCAAGTTCAAGTAATTCATGAATGGTTGCAGGTGGGTCAAGGTTCGCAATATTCAAAATCTAGGCCATCCAAGGATCCACAAACACATTCGGTCATTCGTGTCATCCAGGGTACATAACACTATGGTTCAGATAAAAGAGCTAGATATCAGATACGTCCAAAGTTCTTAGTGTTATCTTGTAAGTGGACCCCAATACAAGTGGCATGTGAGGTGGCCCGAGGTGGCAAAGCCAATTGACGTGACAACTAAAGGTTGTGACACATGGAACCCACTTCAACATTTTTGGTGAGCAGTGGATGTTTGGCATATAGGTCTTATTTCCATTTTCATTCCCATATCCTTATGGCTCATGTATCTTCATTTCAAAAGTTCAATAATTTATGTTGGATTAGTATTTCCACTTTCAAGATAAAAAAAAATATTTTTGTTTTCTAAAATTTTAATATTTTATATTCAATTCTCTAATTTGTTTTGTTCCCTTATATGTAAAGCATGTGGTCTTCATCAACCTACAAATTTTTGCACCTTCTATACAGTCAATGACAAATATATGTCTTTATTTAGAACAACAAACTCAAAACAACATATTCACATTTCTACTCTGTGACATCTACTTTTTAAAACCTTCTTATTATAAAATTCATATCATATCTCCTTTCCAATTATTACCCTACCACTTTTCATTATATTACTAAATATATATTAACTTGGTTCCACCACCTTAATTACAAAATTTACACATACTACTCACTCTACCAAAACAACATTGGAAGGTTGAATATAAATACATTTACATTGCTAGCATATTTTGTACATTTTTATTTTTCCGCTGATGAAATATCAATTCAAGCAATAAATCCCCTCTCACATCAATATAAGCAAATACATTCTCTACCAATATCAAATTCAAAAACTAGAATTCTATAAACCAATCATATAGCATCCATGTATAATTTTTTTTAAGTTCAAAGAATGCAATAACTATATTTCATTACAACACCCTTCACCTTAAAAGAACACCTATTTCTCATTTCTCTGCTTCCTAAATTATCTTTATATCCTTATCTTTTACTTGTTAATGTTCAAAACAATCAGTGGCCATTAGATTTATTAAATGGGAAGCTAAGCATCAACGTCAGGGATCGTTCAAATAAATTTGAGGAGCATCGCTGGATATTCGAGTGGAAGGGATTTGTTCGAAAGAATTTGTATCGACGAAAAGTATTATTGCTGCATGTGCCGAACATGTCGGGCGCCAGCCACGGCACGGGCCATGCTAAATCTACACTGCTAAATTTAATAGTAAAAGAAGGAACTAGATATTTGCTGTAGAACGATTCTTGTACAGTGAATATCTGGTTTTCTAGAAGGATTCTTTTGAATAAATAATAACAAGTATCTGATTATCTTGGTGGAGGATCACGGGAATGTGATTCAGTGAGATTTTCTCAGCATCTCTCAGTCAATGCTTTCTGGCCGACCTATTCGATTCTTAAAATTGGGTTTCTTTTTCCTGCTGTACTCACCGCTGATTCTTCATACAAAATGCCATTTTCATTGTGTGTTTTTTTTTGTTATATTGAATGGATATGTTTAGTTTCAACTTCTGATTGGTAAAAATTGAATAAAGCATGTGATCCATGACTTGTCCAAGGTTCGATTTCCACTAAGTCAATGAGGAGCAGGGATTGCATGAATCCAATGGCGATTTCTCGGTTGATGCCGTGCCTGGTCAAAGAGTATCCATGAATCCAATGGCGATTCCTCGGTTGATGCCGTGCCTGGTCAAAGAGTATCCATGAATCCAATGGCGATTCCTCGGTTGATGCCGTGCCTGGTCAAAGAGGATCGAATGGCCCGTGTATGAAGGCCAAATTTTAAGCATCACGGATTAGAGTCATAAATGGTTGTACTCAATTGTTTGGAATCATGAGTTGTAAGGCTAGAAACATTGCAAACATGAAAATTCCCTTCTATCATGACACTGAGTGGCTATATGAAATTTGGGGTTTATGAGGCATAGGATGCTAGCTTGGAATCATATATGAAATTTGGGGTTTATGAGGCATAGGATGCTAGCTTGGAATCATAAATGGTTC
Source organism: Pinus taeda (assembly GCA_000404065.3). Taxonomy (NCBI): domain Eukaryota; kingdom Viridiplantae; phylum Streptophyta; class Pinopsida; order Pinales; family Pinaceae; genus Pinus; species Pinus taeda. The sequence continues at coordinate 6,114 of APFE031289833.1, forward strand.
TACTCAATTGTTTGGAATCATGAATTGTAAGGTTGGAAACATTACAAATATGAAAATTATTGTGTATCATGATATTTGAATTTTTTTTTTTGGTTTTTTTTTTTGGCAGAGAGGGGTTAATTTGGAATCATCTAAGTTGACCAAGGATAGGATAAGATGGGATGGAGAGCATTACAAACATAAAAATTCTTTTCTATCATGATCATGATTTTGAGTTGCTATATGAAATTTGGGGTTTTCTAGGTATAGGGTGTTAGTTTGGAATTTTCTAGGTTCACTAAAGATGAGATAGGATGGGTGTAGTGAGAGGTGTATGTTTGCATTTATCAAGCTAATACCTATAGTAGCAACAACATTAATAACAATCAAACGAGTTGGATTTGGTCTAAGGAGGATAAGTTAGGTGATTGAAATATTGGGATGAGGTACATGGTTACTTGGTTGATCTTGTCAATAGTCATATGCTTGTTTTAAAGATCAAGACATGTGTCAGGCTAGGAAAGTAACTCCCAAATTAATATTTTTCATTCATGAAAACATCATTATATAACATGAAGAGGTGTGACCATTGGGATTCATATTTCCAAATCACTTCCTATTCTAACTTTTCATTTTCTTTATTTAAATATTTACAATTTGTTCAATCAATCCTTGAGGATTAGGTGTCTAACATTCCCCCCTTAACTTGAAGGGGTGTATGTGGGTCCAAGAACCATTATGAATCTTTCAAAATTTTCTCTTCCAGGTGCTTTGGTGAAGATGTACATAATTTGCTGATTTGTGGAATAATGTCATAAATGAATAGTCTTGGCCTCTACATGATATCGAATCAAATGATACTTTGTGTTGATATGTTTGGTTCGATCATGGAATTTGGGACCCTTGACCAACTTAATTGCATAAGTATTTTTAGTCAAAAGGGGTGTAGAGTTGACATGTTTCTTCTATAAGCCTTCAAGAACTTCCCTGAGCCACGCAATCTCCTTGGTTGCTTCTACATCTGCCACATATTCTACCTCTATTGTATAATCTTTTGTAACTAAATGTTTGTGTGACCTCTTAGAGACAACTCCTGATCCAAAACTCATAACATAGCTTGGAGTAGACACTCCATTTTCCTTATCTCCATCAAACTCTGAATTAGAATATCCAACCAATGTGAAGTCATCCACCTATGGATATTTGAGTCCAAAGTATTGAATTTCTTTCAGGTACTTTAGAACTCCTTTTACTGTAGACAATTGTCCTTCACAAGGCTTTTACATAAACCTGGAAAGGATTCCAATATCAAATTAAATATCTGATTTGGTAGTGATGAGGTAGATAAGACTTTCCACAAGTTTCCTATACTTAGTTGCATCGTCAAATTCATTTCCTTCTTTAGATGTGAGCTTCAAATTTTGTTCCATTGGATTGGACAAAGGATTGCATTCAGTCATGCCAAACTTGTTTAACAATTATCCAATATACCTATTTCAAGAAAGGAATATATACCTTGGATGTTCAGTTACTTCAATGCCCAAGTAGTAGTAAGGTGCCCCAAATCTATCATCTCAAATCCTTCTTCAACTCTTTCTTTATGGATGCAATATAATTTTCAATGTTCTTTATTATCAACAAATCATCTACATATACGACAAGATAGATAACAATTTTTCCAACTTTCTTGACAAATAGAGTTACATCATCAAGATTAAAGTGTTTGAAATTTAATTTCACAAGATGCTCAATCAATTTTTCATGCTAGGTTTCTAGTGCTTGTTTTAGGCCATATAAGGATTTGATGAGTTTTCATATTTTCTATTCTTGTCCCTTCACAAAAAACCTTCTCGTTGATACATGAAGAAATTTTCTTTCAAGTCTCCATTCGAGGATTCAACCTTCACATCCATCTAATGGAATTTCAATCCATTTTGAGCTACCAAGGCAAAGAGAGCCCATATGGTGGCCCATTTTGCTATAGGGGCAAAGGTTTCCTCATAATCGACACCTTGTTTCTATACAAATCCTTTTGCCATGAGCCTTTCTTTTTTCTTCTCATGCGAGCCATTTAATTTATACTTGTTTTTGTAGACCCACTTGTAGCCAATTGGTTTGGTTCCAAATGGAGGGTCCACCAACTTCCATGTTCCTTTCTTTATGAGTGTGTCATAATCCTTTTGCACTACTTCTTTCCATTCATCTGTAAAACAATTTGTTTAAAGGAAGTTGGTTCAAAATTAGCAGACAAATTCAATTCATAGTCATATAAAACATCCATATCATCATCTGAATTAGAATCATCTACATCACCTCCATTTTTTCTCGTGGAACTTTTAGTACTTGTTTTTCTGACCTCATTGGGGTGAACACTTTCAATTGTATTCGTGAGCCATTTTGTGGGAACTTTCTAAGATGGTCAAGGCTTATCTATAGATTGAGATGGAGTTGCATCAAGATTTAGCCTTCCAATCCTTTTAATCACATCACTCAAAGTCACTTCCTGATTTGAAAGAGTGAATGGAACTTCATGAGGTAGAAGGAGATTGCATAGATTAATCCAAGATAAGGATCCCCTATTCAAGATGTGGAATCTCATTATCAAATTCTTGATATTTTTTTACATGATTGAATCCATCAAAATGGTCAAGTTTTTGCTCAACAGTAGACACCTATAGACAAACAAAGGGGAGTTAGCATGTTGAATGAAAAGGTATGGTCCTAATGCATGGTAGAGATCTTAACATGAGTTTCTTGGTGGTAGATCATGATGTCTCTTGGGACTTGTTAGAGTGTTGGTTGAGCCAACTTTGGATGTCCCCTTTCGTGATTATTGTAGTCCCAACATGTGGACAAGTTACATGCATTATTTGGTGGCATTGGTTGATCTAGACATGGTAAAACCAATTAGTGTAGTGGTCCAAACCACGAGGTTGGTTGTGTATACTCAAGGATTGTGAATCAAGTTGGAAATGGAAGGAAAAGGAACACAAGGGGAGCCTTGCTAGAATCTAAGGCAACTTAAAGGTAGATCATCACTTTATAGAAGGCCAAGCGCTTGGGTGTTTCAAGAGTTGGAATTGGGTAGAGTTTGCACAAGATGGAATGAATTTCTTATAAAACATTGCATTAATAGTTGGATGCAATATTTCTAAGTGTTTTTGAATTAGGTTGTGTAAATTTTGCACAATTTTAGCAATGCTCAACCCCATTAGCCAATGTACATTAAATAGATAGCATGTTGGTTTTTTTGACTTCAATACTAGTATCCCTTTTGTAAATAACATGTTAGATTTTTAGTGATTTGGACTTGGTGATTTCAATGTTCATGGTCTATATTAAGAATTGGTTTTGTAATTATGAAACCATTAATATATTAAGTAAACTATGAATGATTATATAAATATTAAGGTATTTTAAAAATATATTAAGTACTTTGATCAGTAAGTTATGCTTACTGGAAACGGTATGTAAGTGTAGTTTAATGACTTTGTATTAGTTATGGAAAATAAAATAAAGTTGGTAAATGATTGCCGAGGGTGGTGGAACGTTTGAAAAAACTAGGCTCATGACAAAGAGAATGTGGGAATCACCCATGAACAATTTGTAAAGTGTTTGCTTTGATAAGGAATACAATTAAGACTCTCGCAATGTGGAGTTTCGGTCAAAAGACCCATGCAATGTGTTTTGAAAATAAAGCTGGACTCAAGACTCGACAAAGTTTAATTAGCTTGAAGAAGAAATATTATTATTTTTGTTATATAATGATTAATGTATTATTAATCTATTTGGTGTATTATTATATTTGTTTGAGGTATGGGATTATGTATTTAGTTTTGTTTTGATTTGTGTAGTAGTTTGTTTTTAACTAAAAAAATTGTTGTTTATTCATAGTTTAATATTAGGATTCATTTTAATTTTATTTTTTTATTATTTATATTTATTTATTTGTAAAGTGATAAATTGAGTCTTATTTTTAGTAATTTCAATTTTTATTAGTTATTAATTTTCGTTTTTTTCATTTTTCTATTATTTTTATTAGTTTTTAAAACACATATATTAAAGTGTATATAGGTTAATATAAACAATATTAGTTAGTCATATTTCTTAATTTTTGGTGATGGCATTTAACAATACAATATTTTATTAGTTGTTTTATTTTTGTGATGAATTTTTTGTCTTTATTATTTTTTAGTTTAATTAAACTATATTTAAGCTAAGCCACAAGTACTAGTTTTTTTTCTACGCAAAGGCTAATCTATTTGTATTAAAAAAGAGAAAAAGTATTTACAAGAGGGCGAAACCTCTGAGAGCGCCAATGAGACTTGCAGCTCTCTGTCAAACATGCAACACAACAAACAGAACCACTGAGGCTAACGCCTCTTACAATAGAGCAGTAAGAAGAGTTCATGTGCAAAAAGAGTCATACAAAATGGAGTATTTCTTGAGTGATGTGGAATGAGAGATCAATTCAGAGCGAGCTTTTGCAGCCAGATTTCCCTTTCCCAAAGTCGGGGCTGCATACCTTGATACGGAAGCCTTTCAAACAGGCACTATGTACTGTGCCGGAGCCATAGCTCGCACCAGGCACAAAACTGTGTCCATACTGGGCTCGACCGACCATTAGTTGCCAAATTAAGCGACCCAAACCAACCGACAAAACAACATCCAGCTGTGCTTATACCTTCGACCATGACTATAATCATTGATGCGGCCACAAAAAAACGAAGACGAAGACAGGTTACAAGCATACCTTCCAAAATTGCCATGGAACACCATTTACTTGTCTTTCTCCGGCTAGTACTCTTTGAATTCGTCCAGAGGCTCCCAAGAGATTTCCATGCCCTCCGGGACATCCTCCAACTTCATGCCTGGGGGAAATTTTGGATAGAGAGTGTTTTCATAGTAAAAGTTCGACAGCTTGGGCTTTATTTGCTGTTGAGGGGCTGAGGTGGTGGCTTCTGCCCTGTCCTTGGCAATTGTCTGCATCTCTGGCATTATTATGGGCTCATTCAAGTCCAGCATGCTGCCCATCTCCGCCCTGGCCTCAATTTGTTCTTCTGTGGGTGCCGGAGAGCTTTCTTCGACCAATTTGCTTGGTGACGATGGGGAATAGGAGCTGTCCTCCTTTCCCCAGTTGGGCGAAGAAACATTTGAATTACCAGGAGAATGTTCAGCTTCAATACCCTCCGCCGAGGAGTCCTCCGCCAGAGAGCCCTCCGTCTCGTCCTCTTCCTCGAAAATGACTGTGATGAGCGTCGAAATAATTGGTCGAGAAGTTCTACGGCGGTAATGAAACCTTGCCGTCTGCACCGAATGGTTAATGGACTGCTCAGAGTCCCCTGTTCTGATCGACGAAGGGGATGCACAGTTGAGGGGTGAAATTCTCCACGGGCTACGATTACCTCTTCTGCCAGCCCCGCTCCTCTGTCCCTGATGGCTCCCTCGACGCGGTGTGGCTCTGTATCTTGGGGCCATACTGCCAATACAATGGAGCAAAGATAACAACGCTTCAAAACGCCACTGAAGGACGCACCAGAGCTGCTGCCTACGATATTTGTTGCAAGGATGTGCCCCTGAACGATTCCTCTTGCCCCTCAATCGCCAGAATTCGGGCCTGTCAATAAGCCAAACACTCACTCCCGGCACCAGAGCTTGAAACTGATGGAATGATTGCCATCCCTCCTCCACCATCCTGTTAAAACCAATGCGTCTATCCTGCGTGGCGTCTCATTGATTTCCCAATTAACATGGCATTCACCCGCAGCCGGGGGCTCCTCATCTTTGTTTTGCATATCATTGATGATGATGTTCTTGAAGGAATTAATTTCAGATTCTGAGGCAGAGCCCTGCAATGATCCTTCAAAAAATTCCTCGCCTTTGACCACTCCTAGATTAGCTAGAAAGTCAGCTAATTTGTTTCCTTCCCTTCTGATATGTTTGAATGAGATTGCATTGTGATTTCGGAGCCAAGCTTGGAGTGTCTCTAATCTGGTAGCTAATCTCCAACTGTTACTCACATTCTGGACCTCCTTACCTTGTTGGATCTTTGTGAGCATATTTATTATGATTTGAGAATCTCCTTCCACTATGAGAGGAGTCAGTCTCTGAATGTATGCTAGATTAAGGCCTCTCCAGAGGCCCTCCAATTCTGCTGCATTATTAGTGTTCCAGCCTATTGATCCATAATAAATTTTGAGTGGTTGTCCCTGAGAATTTCTTATAGCGCCTCCATAGCCTATGTTGCCTGGGTTACCTTTCGATGCTCCATCAAAGTTGAGCATATATGTATTAAGAGGAGGGGGAGTCCACCTGGATGGAGAAAGCTGTTGGATGTTCGAGCTGGCTTGAGGAGCTTGAGGTGCGCAAATGTTGATTTGCCAATTACTCCAAATATGTTGTTCCTGTGGATTGGTGGGGAAATCGTCGGAGACCCATTGTTTAGAAGACAGAGTTTCTTGTATGTTGGTATGAATGATTTTCCATACTTGTTCCAGTGGGAGTACTTGATCTTTGAATATCCTCCGATTCCGCTCTTTCCAGATATTCCACAGCACGATCCCTGGGACAATTTGCCAAAGAGTGTTGAGAATTTTTCTTTGATAAGGCGTTTGGGGCCAATTTCGCAGCGTGTTGAGTACATCTCCTTGCTCCCTGCCATCTCTGCGACTTCTGAAAGAAACTTTTTCCCATATTCGCTTGCTCAGAGGACAATTTAGCATCAGATGAAGAGCGGTTTCCTCCTCCATTCTGCAATTGAGGCATATTGAGGGGCCAGCAAATTTCCGTTTGCGAAGATTGTCCCAGGAGAGTATTCTGTTATGAGCCAGAAGCCATAGGAAGGTCGAAATTTTTGGCCATATTGTTGGATTCCATATTTTCTCCCAAGCATTGTCCTTGTTGAGTCGATTTTGTAAGATGAGTTTGTACGCCTCCTTAGCAGTGAATATGCCTTTCTCTTCATATCCCCACCTTAGTTTGTCCGCCCCTGCTTCCTTGAGAATTCTTCGTTTCTTTAGTTCCTCTGTGAGCGCTAGCTGAGTGGCCTCCGTGCTATCTGGGATAATTTGATTTATTGTTTTCCATTCCCTGTGCTCTGAATTCAGGTTGGGCTTCCAGAATTTGTTGACCTTGTCCATTTGATTTATGTCTTGATCTTGAAGTCCTTGGATCAATGTTTTTATAGGGGGAAATTGCTGCCATGAGTCTGTCCAAAATCTTGCCAGGCTTCCTTCCTTTACCTCCCAGAAGCTGTTATTTTGAATTAGTTCTCTGTGCTTTATTGTGGAATTCCAGATTGCTGATCCCTTGCTCAGTTCCGTCATTCTAATTATTTCCTCCAGAGGCAAGTTGCTGGCATATTTGGCGCTCCATAGACGTGCCCAAGGAGAGTTCGGGCAGGTTAGCCATCTCCACCAAATCTTAGCTCCCATGATTGAGTTGCTGTGTTCTAGATCTCTGAGCCCTATTCCCCCTGCCATTTTAGGAGTGCAAGCTTTTTCCCATTTCACTAATGCCCATTTCCTATTAGGTCCCGATTTACCCCAAAGGAAATTTCTTTGTAGTTGTCTGATTGCCTTCAACACCCATTTCGGCGCTGCCATTATGGAAAAAAGATAAAGCGGCATGGATTGAAGCACTGCTTTGATGAGCACAATCCTACTTGCCATATTCAGAGCTCTATGAGTCCAATGAAATAATTTTGCTTCCAGTTTTGCAAGAAAATTGGTCCAGGATGAGTGTTTTAGGGCTGAAGCTATAAGAGGAGCACCCAAGTATTTGGAAGGTAAGGAAGCAATAGAAAAGCCTATGATGTGCGCTATGGCTCTTTGGGTAATGGGAGGGGTATTAAAAAAGAAGATTTGGGACTTCCCTTTATTTATAAGGGTGCCAGAGGCTTTGGAAAAAGTGTCAAGAATATAGTTTAAGGATCGAGCTTCTTGAATAGAGGAGTGCCCAAATATCATGTTGTCATCAACAAATTGCTGATGGGTGGAAGTAGGAGCTTGATGAGTCGAAATGCCTTTGAGGTTGCCATTTGAAAGAGCTGCTTTGATACTACGACCTAATCCTTCTGCCATTATTACAAATAGAAAGGGGGATAGAGGGTCTCCTTGGCGGATACCTCTGGATGGGTGAAAGGTGGAGGAAGGAATACCATTTACAAGGATGGAGAAGAAAGTGGAGGAGATGAGGCTGCTTATCCATCGAATCCAAGCCGCATCAAACCCAAAAGCTTTTAAGATCTTTTGCATGTATTCCCAACAAATGCTATCAAATGCTTTAGATAAATCAATTTTGAGAAGCATACCTGGCTTTTTCGTTTGCTTGAGGGAGTGAATTATTTCGTGGGTAAGAATGATCCCATCTGTAATTTGTCTCCCCTCAACATAACCTGATTGTTCTGGCGAAATGATTAGCGGTAGCAATGGCTTCAGTCGAAGCGCCACTACCTTGGAAACTATTTTATAAATGATATTTCACAGGGAAATGGGTCTGAATTTTTCCGGAGAATTGGAGCTTGCAAACTTTGGAATAAGGGCTATGAACGTTGCATTTAATCCAGGATACATCCACCTCATGGATCGTGACTCTTCAACTATTTGCCAGACTTCCCATTTAATCAACTCCCAGAAGTGATGGAAGAAGTTAGAGGTAAATCCGTCTGGACCCGGGGCTTTGCCAGCCTTTAGGGAGTTTGCAGCCATTTCGACCTCTTGTAGACTGATGGGCTTGAGAAGCAGAGTATTGTGGTCCTCTGTTATCAAGTGAGGGATATTGCATGCGATTCTGTCGATCTCCTCTAATCGGTTTATATTAGGTTCCTGTGACATTGCCTTGAAATATTGTAAGAACTCCTTTTCTATACCCTCCTGAGTTTCAATTGTCTCCCCCTATGCATTATTTAGTTGAGATATATGATTGTGCATTCATCTTTGCACTGTGGTTTTATGGAAGAACTTAGTGTTCTTCTCTCCCTCCTTTAGCCAGCGAATGCGGGATTTCTGGCGCCATAGAATTTCCTCTTGCAGATCACGTTCTAGTAGCTTTTGTTCCACCTTCTGTTCTTTGTGCATTAATTCTTCTGTTCTTCCTTCCATAATGATTTTTTACTGTGTCTGTTTAATCTCTTGGATGAGGATCGCCTTCTCCTTGAGTATATTACCAAAGGTGGTTTTGTTCCATTGTTTTATCTCTCCTTTGAGTAATTTTAGTTTCATTTGAAATCTTGCCATTTTTGTAGGCATTGTTGGGTTGCACTGCTGCCAAGTTGATTGGATGAATTCATTCAATTCTGGATGTGATAGCCAGAAAGCTTCGAATCGAAAAGGCCTGTTGACATTTGTTACAGGTCGATTCCAATGCAATGCAATTGGCCAGTGATCTGATCCGGAGAAAGGGACAATGTGGGCTAAGAACTCTCCTCCTATGTGGATAACATTGTCAGAAATTAGAAATCTGTCCAGTCTAGATGCGATTTGCATTGGGTGAACTTTCTTGTTGGTCCAGGTAAACAAACCGTTGGAGGTGGATACATCAATCATCCTGTTGCTGTTGATGAAGTCTTTGAGAATAGAACCATCTCTATTGATCCTGCATCTGCCTCCTTGCTTCTCGTCTAGAGATGCGATCATATTAAAGTCCCCTCCTGCCACCCAGAGAGGATGAGGTCTGTCATAGTTGAGATGTGAGATTGTCTCGAGAATTGCCGCCTTCTGCTGAGATTCTTGTGGGAAATAGACATTTGTGATATGTCCATGAATATTCGTGCCTAGGAGGTGAAAGATTGCTTGAATGAAGTGTTTGTTGGCATGAATATTTTGCAATTGGATTTTATTGGCATCCCATAATATGGCTAATACTCCTGAAGCTCCTTGCACTTCAACCACTGTGATTTGTGCACCTGGCCAGGCTTTTGCTGCATTTTTTTCCAAAAATGTCAAGTTACATTTTGTTTCTTGTAAGAATAAAATGGTAGGTTTTTCTTCCATAATCAAATTTTTTAGAAGTTTCCTTTTCCTGGGGCCATTTAGCCCTCTGATGTTCCAGGATATTAGCTTCATTAAGATAATTTGGGGTTGGAATTGTAATACTTGGTAAGTTTGGCATACCTGCCTGACTCAACCAAGATTTCACCTATCTTGATGGTCCTTTCTAGAGTAGATTTGCGGCCTCTTTTTTTACTGTCCTTTGAGCAGAATTTTCCATCCCATTGGCTTCCTTTTTGCACTCCTAAGGAATATTTCTTCTGAGCTTTATTTAGCACTTCTACTAGATTGTCGACCTGCGTGTCAGTAATTTTGTCTAATTTACCTGTTTTGCAGGCCTGTTCAAGGCCTAGGATGTCAAGCTCCCCAATGTCTATAGTTTCCCCGTCCTCTTCCATTATTTCTGGTTCTTGTGTGCTTTCTTCGGCTTCTTTACCTTTTTCCTAACTGAGAGTATTGTTATCGACTTCCATTGCTGGGTTACTCCAGGGTTCCGAACTTGCTGCCTTCTTTCTGCTTTCAAGTGGTTCTTTTTGTGCTGTTGACTTAGACGATGGCTTTGTGTTTTTTTCCGCCGTGTCTTCTCCCTGATCTTCTGATGTAGCTAAGGCGTCAAAGCTATTACTGGTAGAAGGTTTAGATTTCTCTTCTTGCATCCGCTTGGGAGGATTCATGGGTTTTTTGTTGCCTCGTCTTCTGTTTGGAACCTTGGTGAATCCGTCCTGGGATTGTTGTGCTTGATTATTTTGGGTAGGGGGCTTGATGTTCAGAGGGCAATCTCGGAAAAGATGTCCTATGACGTGACATTTTCTGCAACGGAAAGGCACATGTTCATAGTCAATAACCTGGATCCAGTCCTAATCCTCATGAAAGAGCCTCAACATGTCCGGCAACGGTTGCTTCAAATCCATATAAACACAGATTCTTGCATATGAAGCATAGGTTGTATGTCAAACTGCCTTAGTTTCTTCTGCTACCTTAACAAATTCGCCTAGAGCAGAGCCTATAGATTTGAGAGAGTCCTCCCCCCAATATTCCCAGGGCAAAGAATACAATCGTATCCAAACTGATGCATAGCTGAGATCTTCCTTGCCTGGATTAAAGCAAGCAACCCATTCCTTAAGGAATAGCCCAGCAGAGTTGAAGAAGTATGGCCCTCCTTCGAACACTCTGTTTCTGTCTTCCAGACAGTTAAAGATAGCCGTGAAAAAACCCTTTGGCCCTAGAAGTAGTGTTACTTCTCCCTTTGGACGCCATACTACATTGATCCAGTTTCTCAGAGCTTTTTCAAGTGGCCAGAGCCCAATAAATTTTCCTATGAGGGCATGGTCTCTCATATATTGGATTCTTGCATTAATACGATGACTAGGTAGTTCTACTTCAGGCCTGTGAGCAGCAACAGGCTTACATGTAGAGGAACTTACCTTTGGATTTCCATGTTGTTCTTGATCGCCGTTGATCTTCGGTGGTTTCTCCGCATCTGATCCGTCCGTGTTCTGATCCTCATTGGTTCTCACCTCGGGTCCTTGCTGGCTCTTTGCCGTTGGCAGTCCATCCACTTCTGCCCCAGAGGGGGAAGCCATCCCTGCTGAGCGCCCAGTCCTTAGGCGTGACGCTTGATGCACCTGTCAGATCTGTCTAGCGCAGTCTGCAGCGTGCCGTCGCAGGGATTGTTCAGAAACCCTAGCAGGTTCTGTGCGTTCGTGACCTTCCTCGCCCGTTTGTTCCTATGCTTTAGAAATTTGTAAGCCACAAGTACTACTTACCATGTGGTCTTTGTTATAAATGGCTTTATCATCTATTTGTATTTCATTAAAGTGAAAATAAATTATAACAAATTATTTTTATAATTTTATTTTAAAATGGTTATTTATTTATTTTGTATTATTTTATTATATAGGTTGATTTTTATCAATTTTTTTATATATAAATATAAAATAAATAATATATAACATATATTTATGTTTTCTTAATATAGTGAGAAAATCCATCATAACTTTGTCAAATTAGTAGTGGGATAATGAACACAAGTTCTTAACGGCAAATGCAGATTGACTTATCATTGTTATTAAGGAAAACCATGACACCTGTAATTACTCACTTGTGCTTCGTAAGGGGACAAACTTTCACTCCTACCTGATGTTTACACGTTTTGGGTAGTTAACCTATTTCCTTACCCCTAGGAAGACGAGTCTTAGCTAAATAGAAATAGTTTTAAGACATATGTCAAGAAATGTGTTATTTTAAAACCACGCTACATGTAATTACTCGCTCATGGTCCATAAGAAAGTAGGCTTTGATTGTGAACCTATTTCCTTATGTCCTAAAAAACATAACCTCTTACCCAAAAATAAACAGTTTTAAGACTTATATTAAAAAATATTATTTTAAAATAGATAAATGATTAAGATTTATCTAAAATGCTTCTCATAAAAAATATACACTATACTAACTAGCAATTGTCCCAAAAGGTACGAAAAGAGGCTTATAGGATTATTAAATTGGAATTGTTGAATTTTTCTAGAAGAGTTAATTGGTTTGTGGAAAACCTTGTTTTCTTGGACTAGATCATTGTGCAATTACTTTTCTTTAGATGTTTTGTTTATATCTATATTACAAGGAACATTGAATGTCTTATTTCATTTTAGAGTAAGTTAATTACCCAAAATCAAGAGGTTAAGTTAATTACCCAAAATCAAGAAACCTCTTAGGACACTCCCACATTCCTGTCAAATTCGACGAATGTAAAGGATGCTCGGCCTTCACCCAATTAACAAAATCCTCGCTTTCGTATAACAGAGCCACCCCGCTGCGATTGCTCTTATTTCAGACTACAATCCTTCATTTTCCATCCGTGTCTAGCCATCCAGTGGTGGGATCCCTAAAGAAAGTCCCATTAATTCCATCGCTTGGAATCAGAATAGGATTCTGAGGTATCTTCACCCATTCCCTCAAAAGAGGATTGGAGATATTCTTAGGAACGGCCATGTTTTGCACCTGTTGGGATGAATTGGCCCATCTGTATAAAGAATTACAGCCTTGTCTCCGGGCGGTAACGTCGCCAAACCGGACCAGCAACCCTTTATATCATACCATTCGCTCGGAATAATGGCAGGATCCAGTGAATGCCAGTTAATGAGATCTTCAGAAACAACATGCCCCCAAACAATATTTCCCCACACCGCTCCTTGAGGATTATACTGGTAGAAGAGATGGTAAAACCCTTTGTAGAACATGGGCGCTACAAAACGAACCCAATGGAAGGAAAAGGTCACCATTTGGGTCTGTTGGAGGTTTCTAACATAGTCATGCAGGCAAACACAAACATAACAAAACAGAGTTAGTAGATCGACAGTAATGTCAAATACAGGGTTGTTATGGAAAATATGGAATAATATGGACTGTACACACCATTCATCCAATTCTTTTGAGGCTGAAAATGGTAGGTCGTGCGATACCGGATTTGAACATTTGTTCCGGTTGTGTTGACAGTACGTTCCAAATGAGAAACCCACATAACAACACAAATGCCTAAACAGAACCCTGCCAGAGCTATGAGATATATCGGAATGCCTCGAACCCATGACCCCATTCTGTGACCAAAACCGAATACACCAAATGCTATACATTCACATGCTCCTTTATTTTATAGCACCGGCCATTAGATTTGGAATCGAACGAAGGATGACTATTACTAATCAGTGCTTGCCAAAAGCCAGGGAAGAAGAACAGTGCTTGTCAAAAGAAACAACAACAACTGGCAGGGAAAAAGCAGTAAGGCAACTCAACCAATATTTGGAAAAAACAGTCACACTTCAAATCAACGATTAAAAGTGTCTCACCTGATCCAACGGAGCACGGTAAAAGTATTGTCGATTGTTAATGCATAGGAAGGCCTATCGGCCTAAATATAGAGTTGAGTTTTATTTCAAACTTTAATATTAGGCTTTTTGTATTCTCAATTGTACATTTTTCATTTTTTAATTAAACAAAAATGTCGTGTCCACATTAAGACACTGAATACGAGATTCAATTTTGATTTGGTTTAGATTTAGTTTTGGTTCGATGACCTGGTTTTGGAGAGAATTGGGAATCTCAAACCCCACAGGAAATAGTAGCAAATGACTAAAACGCAATCGAACATGGCTATGATGTAAGTTATAACAGAGCCCACTACCAAACTTCTAATTTGCACATGAAAAATGTGTGCCAATATCTAAGATGCCACCATTGTTTACACCAACATTTATTTCGACAAATACGTGTTTAGAGAAAATATTTGAAATATGGTACGCGAGAAATGAATTTTTGTTTTTATTTATTATCAGAGTTTAAAGATAAAAAATTGTTTTCCTTTCTTGGGTGGACAACATTCAAACACCCACTAGCATCCTAGAGTGGATATGAATGTTTGTTATGCAATTATTATTTGTAATGTAAAGAGGTGATGGTTTTATTTATAAAATTCAAGATTTTCATAAAACATTATCAAAATTTTTAAAAAACAGGATTACAGTTGTCAAGCTTCAACATTTTGGGTGTTTTAGTGATTTTTGAAGGTGCAAAATTCATTTCTACCATGTGACTTAGATAAGCATAGTTGTGTGGTGATTTTTGTTTGTGGTAGCATTGTGGAGGGTCAAAGGAGTCAACCATGAATGAATGCGACACTTGATCTAAAATGAGCGTTTAACATCTTGTTTCACTTACAAGAACCTCTCACTCCAAAGCTTAACAATTATTTGATCTAGCTTATGTTGACAATTGCGGAATGTAAGTACTTGAAACAGGTATATGTATTTCTTTGTTTTTAACTATTTAAGTGCTTTAAGTTGATTTGTTTTTGCTGATATTAGACACACATAACAGCCATATAATGCAGAAAATAAAAATCAACACATAACAACAAATTTAATCTAGAAGTTCACTCCAATATCATGGGCTACGTCTCCTTGAGTTTTTGTCAATTTGACTTGGCTCTTTGGGATTATGGCTTCAATTATTTTACAAGTTCCACACTCAACTCCAATGGTTATTGACTGAACCAATGGGCTTAGAAAACCATCTATATCCCTGTCATGGTTGTCATCATTCTGCAAACAGATCTAAGATCCCTTAGACTTGATTCCTTTAATCGGTGCACTGAGCTTCCTTGAGCTTCTTGATGGCACAAACTCCTTCAAAATTCTTCAACTGTCTCTGAAAACTCTTCTACTATCTCCAACACATATCAAACATCAACAATAGATTGTTCATTTGCTTAAAATGAGCATTGCATCCCCGATCTAATCCTTCCTCCAAGGTTGGCACTGGTCTACCTGAAACTTCCCTGTAGAATCTCAGCCTTTAGAAGTCTTCAGATGCTTCTATAAACCCTTGCAATGGATTTATAAGGCTCATTACAGTCAGGAATGACTGTTGGTTTACTGAGAACAAACACTGGTAGCTCCTGCAACTGCCTCCAACTCCTAGTGGCCCTGTTTTGGGCAAATTTAGTGTTTTAACAAACACCTAACCCTCTAGACTTAGTAGCTAGTCTAGAAACAATAGAAAAAATAATTTTCTACTTTTTCTTTAATTAATAGATAAAAGAGGTAAGAGGATAAACCAACCTGTAGCTTTCACTTACTCCCTCTCTCCCTTGATCGATCATGCCACTCCTTTCCGTACTTAACCCACTCAGAAAGTACCCATGAATGTTCATGCTTGATTCATTGTCTTCCTTCCAGTTCGATTCCTTCTCTCCTCGTGAAGAAACAATTCGAAATCATTACAATACTCTTACTAATCTCATTCAAACAACATCTTCTTAGCTAAAGAAATTCCAACCTAGACCAGCCTTTGAATGCTTGTTCAATTTATAGCCGAATGGAGGAGGTTAAGCCATTAATGACCTTCATGAATGATCTGCCAAATTTGGGAAGTGGTTCCATGGAGGAAGGGATAATGGATTGAGGTTCATTCATCCTGTTCCTCATCCAAATGCGAGCACAACCAACCTGGAAACTTCCAGAAGTATCTATTAGATGAGGAATCCAATGGATTTAATTAAAAAATTAGTTGAAACTCACTCAGCGCAGGTGAAACAAGGGCTAAATGCGTTGCAGCACACCTAGACAGTGTAGTTCCTGCATTGCAATGCAGCCTGATAGAAGGCTACTTTCGCTGATCTCCTTAGGGGCATTTTTTGGATGAATGGTATCATGGAAACTCTTGGGAGGCAAGCATGATGTAGGTTGACCTCATTAGGGAATGAAAACAACTGAATTAGGGATTGATGGACCCTAATAATATGGATCTGGAATTCAGGGTTGATGTGCCCAAATTGACCTGTAACAATTGCCCCCTAAAGCATGAAGTCGAAAATAAACATGCCGAGTGATATGCTTTACCATTTGGAGAGAAGGTTTTGAAATGGAAGGTGGACCTACATCAGTTACAATACAAATATCATGATAATTTGATTTTTCTCATGAACTAGCTGAGGGAAGGCATACCCATGCTTAACTTATAAAATTTCATTACATGTACAAATATAGTCATCTACAGATATAGATCCATGAATGTAACGCCATTTGTACATTTGATATAGTACTCTTGAAAATATGTCGCAGCCCGGATGGATGAAACTAGATCCGAGGTCTTCAATCTCGTTCAATCTTCACTCAATGTACATGTCTAACCATGTGAATAGATGATCTGAAGTCGAACATGGAGAGACATCTTCTGATTACCAGCCAATGATGTAAGCCATTAATAGACGTGAGAGAAATCATCGATAATGATAATGACCCTCAAGGTACTGTAGTACATTTCGCAAGGTGTGAATAAATGATTTGATGTTGAACACCATACAAAGTCTTTCAGTCAAAAGCTGGTGATGTCAACCTATCGTCGGAAGAGAGAAACCTACAATTGATATATGAAAGCCTAAAGGTACTAAAGTATGTTTCTAAGTCAACTTCTTAGATGATGTGCTGATGTCGACAAGAAGCGACTCGTCACAGGAGGGCCTTGATGTATCCCACATCAATGACATGAAATGAGATAAATGATTTTGGAGATGAAAAAACGACTGACGACACAAGGTTCAGGAATGGCGATCATGAAAATGAAGGTTTACGATATTGCAAAGGATGAAGTTTGAACTGAATGACTTCTCTTGAACATATCAGTGACACTGATGTGAATTGGTAGCATTGACCCAAAACAAAGTAATCGATGGTATGATAGACCAACGGTGTGATGACCATCAAGCTGAATGACCCAACCCACAGAGTCACGGTGATGAGGTGAAAGTGCCATGTTCAAGAGCGACCTAATACCATAAAGTTTTCCTAACTTTTCCCATTTTCCCCAATCATTTCTAACCAGTACCTCTTTATTTTTTATCAAGCTTGAGGAGGATAACATATGTTTGTTGTATAATTCCACCCTTCGGGTGAATCCATCACTATTTGATGTTTTAACGAGTTTAGTGAAGGTAAAACTTGGTCTTGTCTAGATGGACAAGTTTGCTGCTATTTAATGTTTTTAACTAGTTTAACGACAAAGATAACTCGGTCCTTTTCACCTTTAGAGAGTCTAAACAGAGACTAAAAGGAAACTCCACAAGTTCTTTTCATAAATTTGTCTCTCAAGTCCGAAATATCATAAAATAATACAAGAGAGAACCTATTGATCATGTTCTATCAACGAGTACATTTTTCATAGTTAATCTAACTCGGCCCGAAGAAGGGGTAAAACTATACTGAGTAGATATTGATTCTAATCCATTAACAAGCTAGAAACGGCAAGTGCTCGACAATATTTTCATGTTTAGAGAGTCTGAAAAAAGCTTAAAGAGGACTCCAAGGGGGTTTCTTTTTCATTTTTAACAAAGCTCAAAAAAAGCAATAAAAGTTTGCTTTGTGGTCAAAGATGTTCAATTTACACATAAGCACGTCATAACTGCATATCAGTTGTTAATCCTGCTCAAGATGCCATCAAAATAGATTAAAAAATACATGTTCATGGTTTAAATAAATGAAAACCAATGTTCACTTGATTAATGTGCAAGAAATAAACATAAAAATTAGTTCTTACCATTCATTTTACCATCTCGTTTTTACCTTTTGACTTGGGATCTCTGGAGCAGTTTTTTCCTCGAAGTTCACCAGATGATTGCGAAGGATTCAGGGGATCATTAGAATGTTTAGAGCCAAAGGTGTTCAACTAGTGCGAGGTTGTTCTTTCATCTGTGAAATAGAAACTGACGAAGGTAAAAAAAAAGGAAAGATCAAGAACTTCGGCTATGGGTCGATCATGATTTCTTTTGCCTTGGAGAGAATTCCTCTCTTACAGCCACAGCTTATTTCACTGGGTGTATCTGAATTGAGAGACCCATGGATGCATAGGTGGGGAGATCTTTTGGCTAGGCATGGTGCCCATTCATCGATTGTATTTACCTCTACATTCTTTGAATGGTTCGATCGACAAGATATGACCTTCGCAGAATATCCATATTCAGGAATGGATTTCCGTGGCGATCCAAAATTACCATGACTAGTTGGAGCAATGTGGAGTGCTATTGGTAATTTGTTTGACCAAGTGTTTTTAATTTTTTAAGTTTTTTTAATTTTTTGTGTTTTTTTATTAATTACAAGACTAAACAAATCAATTTTATTTTATTTTTTATTTTATTTTTTATGGATACAGATATCGAACCTGTTCAACCTATGGGGGACCCACGAGATGTAGCTAGACTAGCATAGAGACTTGTAGGGAGAGTAGTTCTCCAAGACTTGGATTTGGCCGAGACTATCACTGGTTTGCAAGATCACGTAGAGGGATTAACCCTAGGTATTCTGGATGTCCAGATCGAGGAGCTACCTATGCGACTGCAGCACCAGACTATTGGTGTACCAGGTTGTTGGATGAGACTCTTGCGTATGATAGCACAAAAAGTGGCTTGTTATCAGGAGCACCACTAGTCTACTTAGATGTTTTTTCTGCATACATTTTAGTTTTGGATCAGATGACCAATTTTTGTCTCGGACACAAATTGTTTGTAAAATTTTTTTACAATTATCTATTTTACTTTTAGGGTTTTATTATGGTTAAGTAATGCAATCCTATTGAACTAATGATGCTAATTGAAAATATTTACTTTACATATGTCTCAAATGTCTATTTAACACGTAATTTGCTAGAGAATCAGCTAATGTGTTTATATTTCTAGAAATATGCTAATATTGAATAAATTCAAAATACCTTTCCAAAATACGAACTCTAAGGAACATACGATGAATTGCCGGGTTTCAGATGGTATAAACGCCAGTAATTTGTAGTACAATGAGTTGTGAGTCTAGCCTAATGATGATTCAGTGAATGCCAAGTGAAATGGCATCAGAGAGAAGTTCAATCAATGCCCTATACTCAGCGATATTGTTTGTCGATCGACCAATGCAAATCCCTCTAAAACTCATTAACTCGTCACTTGGAGCGAAAATAGCCCATGTTGTAGAAGATAGGTTCTGTGTACTACGACTAGCACCATCGGCATAAACAACAAATGGTTCTGAAAAGTTTGACATCTGCAACAAATGCGAAGTGGATTACTTAACCAAAGAAACATACTCACACATGCAATCCAAGCATATTTACATGAGTTTTACCATACTTAACTAAGCACAGTAACATTTTAAATACAACCCATTTATGGGCTTAGACAATGGAATTCCGTCATAATCTACTAATTCGTAGGAACCTTTCATCAAAACGTGCTTAACAATATAAGGGCCCATCCAAAGCGGTTTAAGTTTTCCTGCTCCAATTTTATCAGACTCCTAATCGTAAAGAAAGACCAGGTCACCTTCTGAGAAGACACGAGGCATGACATTTTTATCATATTTGTGCCTTTACTTGTTTCTTAATCACTTTGTTAGCCAATGCGGCATCACGATAGGTTTCATCCAGATGGATTAATTCCAAGAAATGTGCTTCTTCTTCAGAAGTATCAGGTATTAGGTCAATTGCGAGTTTGAGCAATGAGATTTCACATTAAATTAGCAAGACTTCTTCCAAACCATACACCAACTAAAAGGGTGTGAATCCAGTAGCATTTCTCACTGCGGTCCGATATGACCAAAAAGCCGAGTATAGAATTAAATGCCAATTTCATTTATGAACTCCAATCATTCATTGCAACATGCGCTTAAGGACCTTGTTGATAGCCTCAACTTGTCCATTAGCTTGCGGATAATATGGAGTAGAACTATCATGTGACAGTCCTAATTTGGCATTCAACTCAACCATCATATGATTGCGAAAATATGACCCATGATCTGTGACTATGGCCTGTGGTACACCAAACTTGGCAACTACGTGATTGAAGAAAAATAATGCAGCCATTTCGCCATTGTTGTTTAATGTAGGCATCGCCTCGGTCCATTTGGTAAAATAGTCAACAATGACTATAATATACCCATGCCCCCAGTCAAGGTGGGGTTACATGTCATAAAATCAATGCCCCATATAGCGAATGGTCCAACAACAACTACTGGATGCAAAGGTACAGGTGGTAATCTGGTTTTCCGATCCAATATTTGACATGCATGACAACTCCTAAAAGCAATTATGCAATCTTTGAATATTGTTGGCCAAAAGTAACTAGCATGGAGAATTCCCTGTGCTATATCATATCTAGATAGATGTCCACCACAAGCACCTGAGTGACATTCATTCAAAGCTTTCTCGACCTCCTCATGAGTGAGGCACCTACGTAAAATTGTATCGGTACCACGGCGATAAAGCGTTTCACCAACGATCAGATAATTTTTGGCTTGGTATCGGATACGTCATTATTCAGAGCGAGAGGTATCAGGTCAGAAAGCTTGGGTCTGGAGATAGATCAGTATATCCCCATACCATGGATCACTTGACGAATTTAGAAACAGAGACTCATCCAAGATTGATGTTTCTAATGTTAAATCGTTGGAGGATTAGGGAAGATCCAAAAGTAGTTCGACAAATACGAGAGATTTCTTTGAATTAGATTTAATGAATTCCAAATCAAATTCCTGCAATATAACTATCCACTTCAAATATTTTCCCATCGGCAATTGATGTGACAAAATATATGTCATAAGGTTGCAATCGGAGATAATTGTAGTTGTACGCAGGAGGATATAGTGACGAAACCTCTGCACAGCTTGAATGGCTGCCAAAGCTAACTTTTCAATATAAGAATATTTCCTTTCTGTATCATTGAGATTACGGCTCAATTAATATACTGGATGTTCTATTCCATCTTCTTCTTGGACTAAAACCATTTCGATGGTTGTATCTACAACAACGAGATATAGGTAATAGTCTTGTTGATAGTTTGGGGCATACATTAATGATGCTCTAATCAAGGAATATTTAAGAGCATTAAAAGAAGCTTGTGCAACCTGATCCCAATGGAAGGGTACCCCTTTCTCAACATACGAGTAAAACCTTTAGCCATTTTAGCATAGTTTGGAATGAACCTCCTCAGAAATTTTTCCTTCCCATGAAGTTTTTGTAACTCTAATAAATTTGAAGGCAGAGGCAAGTCAAATATTGCTTAAAACTTAGTTGGATCGAGTCGAATTCCATCTTTTGAGGCCACAAATCCAAGCAATCGACCAAAGACAACACAAAACACACACTTGTGCAGATTGAGCCTTATTTTAAAGTGTCAGCACCGCAAGAATATTGCTCTAAGTTGTTGTGGGTGATTAGTCCACTTCCGTGAATGAGCAGGCAAATCATCAAGATATGGTTGTACAATGTTCTTAGTGTCATGGAAGGCATAGTTCATTGCCCCTACATTCTTCAAACCAAAAGGTAACTTTCTATAAGCGAATTTGCCCCACGGATAAATAAATGTAGTTTCTCACTGATCCTGTGGACAGATATTGATTTGATTGTGGCTGGAAAATCCATACATGAATGAAAAGATTTCACATCTGGCACATTCATCAATAATCTGGTCAATGAAGGGTGTAGGATAATTGTCTTTTGGACATGCTTTATTTACATCCCAGTAATCAACACACACTTGAATTGTTCCTTGTTTTTTCATCACGGGAACAATGTTTGATACCCAATCGGTAAGAGGTACAGGGTAAATGAAGCCAGCACGCAAAAGTTTTTCAACCTCTATCTTAATAGCAGAAGCTTTCTTTAGATGTACAGGTCAAAGCCGCTGTCATACTGGTTTGACATCAGGGTACATTTTGATTTGATGTTGAATAATGCTTGAATCAATGACTGACATCTCCTCGTAAGACCATGCAAATATATCTCTGAATTCACAAAACAGAGCACGGTAATTATCGAGTTCCAAAGGATAACAGAATTTACTGACATGAATTTTTTCTACAATGTTAGGCTTGATTGAAATGTCTATAGAAATGGTTTCTTCTATGTTAGACAAATTACACTCAAAATCTACCGAATCTATTCTAACAGAATTCAAAAGGAAATCTACAATTGAAGGGTGTACTAGCTCATCTGAATAATCTTCACTAGAATCTGGAAGATGGGAACGATGATGATAATATTCCCATAGTTCTTCTCCTATCATCATTGATTGGATGATTCCTTCATCTGTAGAATATATACAAGCAAAAGGATCCGAAGAAGTACCGTATTCAAGTGAACAATCTACCCATTCAATCGGTGGATGTGGATTTGGAAATGCCACACAAGCAAGAAAATTGATTGCTATGCAAGTTCGAGAGGGCTTAGTAGCATAACCTCAGTAAAACTTTCGTCTTCAATACTATTGGTGATCCTCTTTAAGTTAGATGAAGTAGAGGATAACATATCACATGTCTCAACTCTCGTAGCTTCCGAAATATGAGATGGTGAAGGAAGTGTAAAAGTACCCATTAAGGAAGGATCTTTGAAAAGACATACAAACACAGATTGAAGTGAAAGCGGTGGTTTGTTAACAAACGGAATGCTTCCCATAACTTGAGAACTAGAGGCAAAAAATGAGGTTTGGTCGATAATTGTTATTGCACCTTTATGAGGAAATGTGATCGTACGAAAGTACATGGAAATAACAGCAGCCATAACATAAACCCATGGTTGTCCAAGTAAAATGTTGTAGTTAAGGGGTCCATCAACCACCTCAACCTTAACAGTTACTGTTTTTCCCCCTAGCTCCAATTGCAAATTATTCAAAATCCCACATGAAGTATATGTACTTCCATCAAAAGCTTTCAATGTGGTTGGTGATCTTAACAACGTAGGTGACCCCAGTGTTTTCCAGCAGCTCATTGACATAATATAGATAGAAGCTCCCTCATCTATGATGGTTTGACGAATATTTTTGTTGAGAGCTTTAATTTGAATTAGAAAAGCTAATTGTGAGAATGATTTCAGCAAAATCACATAGATAATCAATTGTCGATGCGTTTCGAACCAACTAGTGTGGTTCATCATCAGGACAAGTTGAGGAACAAATCTGAGTGATCCATTAAATAGAGCATGCAGGTCCTTCAACAGCTATATGAACGGCTATATGAACAAGCAACGGTTAAAAAGACCTTTAAACAATTATAATATATATATAATATATATATATATAATATATATATATATATAATATATATATATATAATATAATATATATATATATTATTATTTAACTATTTATTTATTTATAGTAATATTATTGTAATTAACTTCAAACTAATATCACTATATTAATTTTAAATTAATATTATTAAAATTTGAAATTTATTATTTTTTATTTTCAAATTTTAATAATATTAATTTAAAATTAATATAGTAATATTAGCTTGAAGTTAATATAATAACATTACTAATGGTTTAATACAATAATAATGTAAATAAATAATAATAATAATAATAATAATATATATATATATATATATAATATAATATATATATATATATATATATATTATAACCATTAAAGGTCTTTTTAACCGTTGCCTGTTCATATAGCCATTGAAGGACCTACATGCTCTATTTAACGGATCACTCAGATTTGTTCCTCAACTTGTCCTGATGATGAACCACACTAGTTGGTTCGAAACGCGTCGACAATTGATTCTCTATGTGATTTTGCTGAAATCATTCTCACAATCAAGTATGGATCGCAAAAGTCTAAACTCTTTAATAAAGCTAATTGTGCTGGTAACTATGGCGTATATCCAGAGTGATTGAAAACCACAAGATTAGAATCTGTTGGATCTTCTCCACCTATCGCTGACAGTAAAGCCTGCTTCTGGGAGGGGAAATTTTGCAACACATCAAGTGTCAAAATAACAGAAGGAGACTAAGCGAGATCCTCTACTATGTTGTAATTTTGAGTAGCTCGAGCTCAAGGGTTAAACATTGATTTTTGCACAACTCCCTTCGGTGGCTTTATTGTTAGCTCTAGTGCAATGGGTAGTGGAACATTTTTGATGTGGTTGAAGTCGAAGAACCAAGTTGAAAAGTGGCCTGATTATTTGACGACGATGGCGGATTACCATAATCTTTATTATGTGTCTGAACCAAAATTTCATCTTTAGGTTTTGAGATGAATAACATTAATACTTGGGATGTGGAAGCATTTTCTATTGCAACCAAATTGATATCAGGCCCATACTGAGGTTGGACATTCTGAAAAGAAGGTTGTTGATATTGTGGCTACCAAGGTTGTTGGGGTACCAGTTATGAAGTCTGATATTGCCCCCCAATGCCAATTTGACCAGGCTGAGGATAAACTAAACCGGTAGCAACTTGAGTCACTCCAAATAATGGCACACTAACCTGAGGTAATTGTACCCCGAAAACAAGCGGTTGTTGCATAACAGCTTGAGAAGTTTGGATTTGCTGACTCAAAACTTGTGGTTGTGAGGTAGCAGAATTAACTTGTGCAGGTTGAGCTATAATAGGTTGAGCTTGTATCCGTGGTTCAATAGTTATGACAGGTACAGTCGAAATAGCCAACTCAATTTGCATAGGTTGTCTTGGGTACACAAGCCTTGGTTGTGGTGGCAAAGTTGGCTGCCACTGACAGATTCTCATCTTAGGTTGACCTAAATACAACGGGACATAACCATAGGGTTTTCCTCCTCGATAGGGAGGATGTGGTGAATAGGCATATTGCTGACTATATGGTGGCATTCCAGTGTTAAGAGGATATACTGGTCTTTGTTCACTGAATTGCCTAGTTTGATACTGGTATTGGTAAGCGAGATCAAACTTTTGTCCTTGATAAGAATAACCAGGTAAAATTCCCAATGATGACATGGGTGATGACCATGGCAAAGAAGAAACCCCTGAGTGGATTCTAGATATAGACTAGTAACTAGTTGGGATGGATGGCTGTGTTGGCATTATGGCTCAGGTTTGGAGCTATGGCACAGGTGTTGTCCTTCATGGCAACCTTCTTTGGTATCAGATCTTAGTTCAGGCACTCAGAAAGTAGAAAAAGACATATACGCAAGTTCATCTAGACGAATAGGCATATACACGCGGGTTATACATTACAAAAGCGCGTATATGTTAGGGATCATTCTTTTGGTCCATGGCAATTAGATCTTGGAACTTGAACCTATGTTTTGGACCATGGCGTCCCTAGTTTTGGGTTCGTATGGTTTTGGACCATGGTATTGGGGAAGGCCTAAGGCTATAAAAGAGGAAGGAGATCTTGTGACAAATTACCATTTGAATTATTATTGAAGATCTGATAAAGTGCTAGAGCTGGTATATTGGGTGGTGATGCAGATCTGGATCTGAAGGAAGGAGGAACCTTAGCACAAAAGAAAGGATAAGTTCTATTCATGGGTCATAATCTTTAAGCCTGAATGACAGTATCTTTGTATGATTTTGATCTGCTAGATGTGGCGCTTGTTTGATCTATAAGTCTGATAATCTGGGTTAATTAGTGATTGAATATCTAGAAGAACGTGTTGTCCTTTATAGATCTGTACGCAGGTTTAGTGAAGCGAAGGCACGTATACACGCAATTTAGGTGAAGTAAAGGCGCGTATACGCAGGTTGTTCCATACGTAGATGCGTATGCACGCAAGTTGTAGACTGTTGAAATTGCGTATATGCTTTAAGTTGTGATCTAGCTGTTTCTGCTTATTGCTGCTGTGTTCTGGGTTCTGTTGTGTGGTTTCTGGTACTGTGTTTTGGGTACAACTGGGAGAGAAGTATCTACTTGATTTCAGTTCTAGTTGGTGAAAAGGAGTTTGGTTGATGAAGAATTTCTTGATGATTGTTTAATGTTCATGGATCCAACCTGAAAATTGATGAAACGTGGTCCCTAGAAGAAAGAGAAGGTTGTAGCCTTCTGTAGGCCAGCACCTATGTACTAGTATCTTGGCTAGTGCAAGAGCTAAGGGGGTTGTTTCTCCCTTCTAGGAGAAGCTGGAAAATGAGAGAGAGTTGTAGCTCTCTGCAGGTTGCAGCCTGCGTACTGGTAAAGGGCTGCACCAGTACATTGTAAACAGAAGTTTCTAATTTAAAGAAAGATAGAGACGAATTGCAGCAGGTGGTTTTTACCCACATTGGGTTTCCACCTTATATCTGGTGTTCTTGTGTGTGATTGTCTTTCTGCTCTATTTTACCTTCTTTGATTACTGGTTATTTGATGCTGCATCTCAGATTAACAAACATCATCTGAAAGTTTAAGAAAATTAAAAGTTTGCTCTGTATACGCAGTTTTACTTCTAAATAGTTGCGTATATACACAGGTTGAATTAACTGAAGTAGCTTATACAATTTGGTTTTAGGAAAGGATTATTTGAATTGATAATACTGATTCACCCCCCCCCCCCCCCCCTCAATATTATTTCCAACAATTGGTATCAGAGCAGGTCCTTCTGAAGAAGCTTGATCGCTTGAAGGAAGATTTTTCATCATGAGCAACTACGAGAGGGAAGCATCAATCAGGCCACCAGTTTTTGATGGGACAAACTTTGTATATTGGAAGGTAAGAGTCACAGCCTATCTTCAATCTCTGGGTACGGAAGTATGGGATATCATCGATACAGGGTATACTTTTCCAGCATCAACTCCCACAGATCCGGCTGAGAAGAAGAAATATGAAAAGAATGCAAAGATGGTCAATACTCTATTGGGATGTCTATCACAATCTGAATTTGTCAAAGTCATGCAGTATAAATCTGCTAAGGAAATATGGGACAAGATTGTTCTGAGCTATGAAGGAGATGAACAGGTAAAAAGGGCAAAACTCCAAACTCTCAGGATTCAGTATGAAAATCTCAAGATGTATAATGATGAAAGTGTGGCTAATTATTTTCTTCATGTAGATGAGATTGTTAATTGTTTGAAAAATTTGGGTGAAGAAGTAAAGGAGGCTGTTGTAGTTGAAAAAGTTCTAAGATCTTTGTCCCCTAGGTTTGAATCTAAAGTTTATGCTATAGAAGAAAAAGAAAAGCTTCAAGACCTTAAAGCGTCACAGCTGCATGGAATTCTAACTTCTTATGAAATGAGGAAAGGTGGACCATCAGACAGGAGAGAAGCTGCCTTCAAGGCTTATGGCAAAGGAAACTACTATGAGTCTGGACACATATAAGAAGAAGAAGAAGAATCAAATTTTGTCAAAAATCTTCAACGGGGCACTGGACGTTTCCGAGGTAAGTTATCATTCAAATGCTTTGCTTGTGGAAGAGTAGGTCACTATGCTGCCAAATGTCCTCACAAAGATAAGATTGATAAGGGGAAGGAACCTGTTTGATGGAACAAGAAACAGAATGCAAATAAGAAAAGCTACTACACTCATGAAGATAGTGATGGACTATCAAATAGCAATGAAGATGAATGAGGTAACCACTATAAGCTTTTAATGGCCTTTGAAGATGATGATTACATGGATGCTATAGATGTGGATGGTTTTTATGATGATATTACTAGACTCAAAAGATGTTTAGATGAAAGTAATGTGATCATTGACTCTCTACAATCTCAACTTGATGAGAAAGGAAAATCTCTTGAGAAGTTAGAATGTGAAATTGTTGGCCTTAGAAAAGAAATTTAGAAAACAAAGGCCCTTAATCTTAAATTTGTTAAAGGATCTGAAACCCTGGATGAGATTACTAGTGTGCAACGTTCCCCTCTAATCAAGACAGGTCTGGGGTATAATGGAGAAGCATCTCAAGCTTCCACCTCTAAAATTTATCTTGATGCAGCAAGAAGGAGTGAGCAAAGGCCTAATAGAAATCATCAGGTAAATTAGGGACAGTCTCCTTCAAGAACGAACAAAGACTATCAAGAAAATCGGGGGCATGTTACCTTAAGGACAAACAGAAGCTATAATCAGCCACAGGTAAAATCTTCCCAATTTTCTTCAAGAATGGATGGAAATAGAAACTATAATTGGTTGGATGATAGTCGCAGGAATTTCTTCAATGGAAAATGTTTCTCTTGCCATAACTTTGGTCACAAAGCAGCTCAATGTGTTGCCTATAAGAAAATCATGACTAGAGAAGCACAAAAACAAAGAAGTATGCCGGAAATCACAAAGAGGACCTATAACAATTTTTCTGCCCTTGAAAGTGAAATTGAATGCTCTATTTGTAATAATTTTGGTCATGAAGATTCTAAATTCAGGAGCAGGTTTTGGAAGATAACTTAGAAGGAACATACCCCAAGTGCCAAAACATGGAGAATGAAGGAACCGCAACCAGAAAGATGTGGGATAGCTTTATATGCGGAAGGACAAGAAAATCAATGGTACATCGACAGCGAATGTTCGAAGCATATGACAGGTGATAAAGAAAAGCTTGAATCATATACTGCTTTAGAAAAGGGAAAGAAAGTTTCTTTTGGAAATGATACTCCGACAACCATAAAAGGAAAAGGCATTGCTCAGTTGAAAGAGGATGTCAAAGCTGGAAATGTTTTGTATGTTGATGGTTTGAGGCATAATATATTAAGTGTTAGTCAAATGTGCGATAATGGAACAGAGGTAACATTTCGATCAGATGGGTGTAGTGTTCGTGATCTTGATACAGGAAGAACAGTACTCAAAGTCAGAAGAACTCCAAATAATCTATACATATTTGAAGAAGGATAACAACAATGCTATTTGAGCAAGAATGATGAACACTGGTTATGGCACCGGAGGTTGGGGCATCTAAGCTTTTCACGATTAAGGAAAGCATGCAAGTGCCAGGCAGTTCGTGGTCTTCCAGACATCAAAATTCCAGACAACACCACATGCAAATCATGTCAGTTTGGGAAGCAAACTAGAACTAACTTTCCTGAAAAGGAAGGATCAGCCAGCAGGGCTCTTAAGCTAGTTCATATAGATGTATGTGGTCCATTTAGGACAAGGTCACCTCGAGGAGAAGAATACCTCATATTATTCATTGATGACTTCTCCATGATGGTTTGGTTAGGACTTATGAAGCACAAGGATGAAGCATTCGAAAAATTCAAATCATTCAAGGCCTTGGTTGAAAATGAATCAGATTACAATATTAAGTGTCTCAGGTCTGACAGAGGTGGAGAGTTTACCTCAAATGAATTTTTCGATTTCTGTGAAGAACATGGAATAAGAAGGGAATTCTCTATAGCTAGGACTCCTCAGCAAAATGGAGTGGTGGAAAGGATGAACAGAACAATCCAACAAATGGCCCGTGCTATGCTTGATGAGTCTGGAACTCCCGCAACCTTATGGGGTGAAGCTTCATATGCTGTGGTTGTTATTCTCAACAAAACAAATGTCCGAGTGAACAGCACTCAAACTCGACATGAGCTCTGGTATGGTAAAACTCCTTCGGTAAAGCATTTCAAAATTTTTGGGAGCAAATGCTATATTAAGAATATGGATGAACATGTTGGCAAACTTGAATCTAGAGCGGATGAAGGCATTCTCCTTGGATATTCTCCCTACAACAAAGCATATAAGTGCTATAATAAAAGACTTGGAAGAATTGTTGACAGCATTGACGTAGTGGTTGATGAAAAAGGATACATCCCCAGGCAAGTAAATCATGAAGATATCGAAGAAGATGAAGACTACTCTCCAAATCAGATAGATGATGAAGAATAACCTCAAGAGGCACCAGAGGAACAGATAAGGATAGAAGAGAAGACTCCATCTAGGTATGTTAAGAAGAATCATCCTGAATCTCAGATTTTCGGGCAGAAGGAAGCAGGTGTACAAACTAGAAGAACAATTGCAGAAGCCTCAAGCTATTTAGCATTGCTCTCCTCCACTGAGCCACAAAATGTAAAAGAGGCATGCAAAGATGAAAGATGGGTCAAGGCAATGGATGAAGAACTTGAGCAGATTGAAAAGAACAACACTTGGGAGTTGGTTCCTAGACCAAAAGATAAAAATGTCATAGGGACAAAATGGATCTTCAAGAACAAGTTGAATGAGAATGGGGAAGTCATTAGAAACAAAGCTAAACTTGTTTGTAAAGGATATACTCAACAAGAAGGGATAGATTTTGAAGAAACTTTTGCTCCGGTTGCTAGACTTGAGGCCATCTAAATGTTCCTTGCACTCTCAAGCTTTCAAAATTTCAAAGTCTTTCAAATGGACGTGAAATCTGCCTTTCTGAATGGGGACTTAGAAGAAGAACTGTACATTGAGCAACCAAATGGTTTCATCCTTGGGAATGATCCAAATCTTGTATGCAGACTGAAAAAAGCTCTCTATGGTCTTAAACAAGCTCCAAGGGCTTGGTACTACCAATTAGACAAATATCTTCATCAACAAGGTTTTTCAAAAGGATCAGCAGATAGAAATCTTTATTTAAAAATTGAAAATGACAAATTGCTAATACTTGTTGTGTATGTAGATGACATTATCTTTGGCAACAATGAAGAAGATATGAGTCAAAGTTTTGCCTTGGTGATGCAGAAAGAATTCGAAATGTCTATGCTTGGAGAACTGACATACTTTCTTGGATTGCAAATCCAACAAAATGAAGGCGGGATCTTCTTGTCTCAAACCAAGTATCTCAAGAAGATTTTAAAGAAATATGGCATGGAAGATGCAAAACCAGTATGTACCCCCATGGTCACATGATGCAGCCTCAGTGCAAATGATGAATCAACAGTAGTGCATCAACCAACCTACAGGTCCATGATTGGAAGTCTACTTTATTTGAAAGGTACTTGACCAGACATCATGCATGCAGTGGGAATAGTTGGAAGATTTCAGGCAAATCCAAAGGAAACTCATCTTCAGGCAGTGAAGAGAATCTTTAAGTACCTTCAAGGAACTCAAAACTATGGCTTATGGTATCCTAGACATATACAGATCTCACACTTCATGCTTATACAGATGCAGATTGGGCTGGAAGCATGGATGACAGGAAGAGCACAACTGGTGGTGCATTCTTTATGGGTTCCAGATTAGTATCTTGGTTCAGCAAGAAACCGAGTTCGATTGCGTTATCTACTGCTGAAGCGGAATATGTAGCTGCTGCATCTTGCTGCACTCAACTCCTTTGGATGATGCAGACCTTGCAGGACTTTCAAATCACTTGTACACCACCTATCTCCATCTTATGTGATAATACAAGTGCAACCAGCATTTCAAATAACCCAGTCATGCATTCAAAGAAAAAGCACATACCAATCAAGTATCACTTTCTCAGGGAACAAGTGACTGAACAAAAGGTCAAGTTGGAGTATGTTCCTTCTAAGGAACAAGTTGCTGATATTCTCACCAAACCTTTGCCCGGGGAGACCTTTGAATACCTCAGGCAAAAGTTGGGGGTAGTTGATGCATCATCTTGTTGTTAAAACTCATCTATTGGTTGTACGCGAGGTTTATATGTGGGATACGCGTACATTGGATGGTTTATGGATTGGGTGTAGATCAATGGCACCGGTTCAGGGGGAGCACATATAATGCATTGTTGGTATTATGGTAGCACAGAAGGAGATCGTGGATACTGATCTGATCATGGTTGCAATATTTCTCTATCTCTTTCATGGTCATGGTAGATTATGGTTCTCCTTGAAGAAATTTATGGAGAATTATGGATCTGGTCAGGGGGAGCAGTATCGGTAGAGCAAATACTTAAGCATGTTCTCAGGGGGAGAATAACCCTTTGCCCTTGATGTCAAAGGGGGAGAATGACATTGAGGATCTTGAGGTTGCCATCAAGTCCAAAGGGGGAGATTTTTGGCATTATGATTCTGGTTTGGCTCTATGGTACAGGTGTTGTACTTGATGGCAACTCACTCTTGTAGTTGATCTCAGTCCAGGCACTCAAAATCATGGAAATTAAGATACTTGCAAGTAATCCTAGAAGAAGCCGCAGACCCATAGGTACGCAGATCAAGGAGTGCGTGCATGTACGTGGTGATACGTTCAGAAGGTGCGGACCCCAGTTTCACTCTGTCCAATTCATAAAAGTGCGTGCACGTGGGAATCTTCGTGAATGGTTCATGGTATTAGCCCGACAGTTTTTGATCAAATGGTTTTTGTCCATGGTATTGCATCCAAAAGTGTTGATCCCAAGTATTGGGTTCATGGTATTGTGTTATTATGGTTTTGGACCATGGTATTGAG
>APFE031289853.1:3852-22438 GCA_000404065.3 Pinus taeda
TTGATGTACCAACTTACCCCCAACCGGGCCCCACAGTTTGGCGTTTCATCTCCTAGGGTTAGGTTTTGGAATGTTAAGGGTTTTTCATTGTTTCTCAACAATAAATAGGCCTTCGAGCCTCATTGTAACACCGTTCAGAGGCATGTAGCCACCACATCTCTTCTCAGAGATAAGCTACCATCGCCCTAGCTAGTTTATTTCCATTTCTGATTGTAAGCATGTTTCAGTATTTTCCGTTAATGAAATGAAGCATTATTTCCGCCGCATCTTTGTGTATATAGTTATCTCTGTAATTTGTTGTGTTCCTGTTTAAATCCGGATCAGGATATATCAATTGTTTATACATGTCAAAAACAAGAAACATTACATCATCCGTCCCATGTATAGTGGGGTTACAAATTACATCATATGACTCATGGGTCTTTAAAAGATATACATGACATTTTAACAAAGACCAAAGACCTAAACAAGACCATGATAGTCATCAGCAACTATCATACACTATATATGATCTGCACCATAAGCATCTGTCAGCAACATCAGCAACTGGTATATGTCCATCATTAGTTCCCAGAATATCATCAGCCATGTTCTCCCCCTGAACCTATTCACTGTCAGATCTGATCATTGCATATGTCAGTAAGGGATATCAAAGCATCATCATCATCAGATATACATCAAGTGATCAATAACACTATGAGAACCAATATATTGGCAGATTGAAACCATCATCAAACAGAGTAGATAATTGACAGAACCATAGCAGACCCCTTTTTCTTGAGTCTGGGCCACTGCTTTTCTTCAAACCAACATATACGATATTGTTCCCACAGAAAATATCGTATGTATGTGACTATGCTTCACGAAACTCGCATATAACCACCTTTCTCTAAAAAAAAGGATTTAACAGTAGGATGATGTAGCAACTACTCCCAACTTTTGTCTGAGATATTCAAATGTCTCTTTGGGTAGTGGTTTAGTGAATATATCAGCAACCTGTTCTTTGGAGGGAACATACTCCAATTTGACCTTTTTTTCAAGCACCTGTTCACGTAGGAAATGATATTTGATGGGTATGTGCTTGGTCTTGGAGTGCATGACTAGATTCTTTGAAATGTTGATGGCACTTTTATTATCACATAGAATGGAGATGGGTGGGGTACATGTGATCTGAATGTCTTGGAAGGTTTGCATCATCCAAAGTAGTTGTGTGCAGCAAGATGCAGAAACCACGTATTCTGCTTCAGCCGTAGATAATGCAATTGAACTTTGTTTCTTGTTGAACCAAGACACCAACCTGGAACCCATATAGAATGCACCACCACTAGTGCTTTTTCTATCACCAACACTTCCTGCCCAATCTACATCTGTGTATGCATGAAGTTTGAGATCTGTATCTCGAGGATACCATAAACCAAAGTTTTGTGTCCCTTGAAGATATTTGAAGATCCTTTTGACTGCATGAAGGTGTGATTCCTTTGGATTTGCTTGGAATCTTCCAACTATTCCCACTGTATGCATTATGTCCAGTCGGGTACCTGTTAGATAAAGAAGACTACCAATCATGGATCTGTAAGTTGGTTGATGTACTGTTGTTGATTCATCATTTGAGCTAAAACTACATCATATTACCATTGGGGTACATACAGGTTTAGAATCTTCCATGCCATACTTTTTTAGGATCTGTTTGAGATATTTGGTTTGTGAGAGAAAAATAAAATCTTTATTTTGTTGAACTTGTAGACCAAGAAAACTAGTAAGCTCACCAAGCAAGGACATTTCAAATTCTTGCTGCATTACTGAAGCCAAATTTTGATTCATGGATTCTTCATTGCTACGAAAAATGATATCATCAACATACACAACAATTATTAGCAATTTACCAATGCCCATATTTGTATATAGATTGTTATCTACTGACCCCTTTGAAAAACTCTATTCGTGGAGATATTTGTCAAGACGGTAATACCATGCCTGTGGAGCCTGTTTTAGATCATAGAGAGATTTTTCTGAGTTTGCATACAAGTTTTACATCATTTCCAAGAATGAATCCTTCTGGTTGTTCAATATAGACTTCTTCCAAGTCTCCATTAAGAAAGGCATATTTTACATCCATTTGGTATACTTTGAATTTCTGAAAAACTAGAAAGAGCAAGAAACATTCTTATGGCTTCAACTCTAGCAACAGGTGTAAAATTTTCTTCAAAATCTATGCCTTCTTGTTGAGCATATCCTTTACAAACAAGTATGGCCTTGTTTCTAATAACTTCTCCATTTTCATTTAGCTTGTTTTTGAATATCCATTTAGTTCCTATGATACTCTTATCATGACGTCTAGGAACTAATTCCCAAGTATTGTTCTTTTCAATTTGTTCAAGTTCTTCATTCATGGCCTTGACCCAAAATTCATCTTTGCGTGCTCGACTTACATTTTCAGACTCAATGCAAGATACTAATGCTAGATAGCTTGAAGCT
Organism: Pinus taeda; assembly: GCA_000404065.3. Taxonomy (NCBI): domain Eukaryota; kingdom Viridiplantae; phylum Streptophyta; class Pinopsida; order Pinales; family Pinaceae; genus Pinus; species Pinus taeda. Next base: position 6,328 of record APFE031289853.1, read on the forward strand.
TCGGCGATGGTTCTTGTAGTCTACACACCTACCCTTTTTTCCCTTAAAATTTGAGTTTCTAGATGATTTTTCTGAACATACCTGGACGAAGTCCTTTCTTCTATCGTTATCTCTTCTTCTAGTGCTTCATTGGTTTCTTCTTCAGAATCAGTGTGATTTGACGTGGGAAAATGATCCTCATCTTCTTCATTGTCATAATCTTCAGCTTTTATATGTTTTGGATTTTTTCATGCTTCATCAACCACAACATTAATACTTTCAATAATTTTCCCAAGTCTTTTATTGTAACATTTATATCCTTTACGTCGGGAAGAGTAGCCAAGAAGAATACCTTCATCTGGTCTGGGTTCAAACTTACCAAGTTTTTCGTAAGTCATTTTTATGAAACATTTGCTTCCAAAAACTTTGAAGTATTTTACAGTAGGAGTCTTACGATACCAAAGTTCATGTGGAGTTTGAGTGTTGTTTACCCGAACATTTGCTTGGTTGAGAATAGTGACGGCGGCGAATGCAGCTTCACCTCAGAAGGTTGTAGGAGTTCCAGATTCATCTAGGATAGCACAAGCCATTTGTTGAATAGATTTATTCATCCTTTCTACCACTCCATTTTGCTGAGGAGTCCTTACGATGGAGAACTGCCTTTTTATTCCATGTTGTTCACAAAATTCAAAGAATTCATCCGAGGTAAATTCCCCTCAATCATATCTAAGGCATTTGATTTTGCAATCTGATTCTTTTTCAACTAAAGATTTGAAGGCTTTGAACTTTTCAAATGCTTCATCTTTATGCTTTAGAAGATCTATCCAAAACATTCTGGAAAAATCATCAATGAACAATATAAAGTATTCTTCTCCACGAGGTGACTTTTTCCTTGATGGTCCACATAAATCAATATGAACAAGTTCAAGAGGTTTAATAGCTGACCCTTCCTTTTCGATGAAGTGAGATCTGGTTTGCTTACCGAATTGACATGATTTTCATATAGTATTTTTAGGAATGTTGATATTTGGAAGATCACAAACAACCTAGAATCTGCATGCTTTTCTTATTTGAGAAAAGCTTAGATGTCCCAATCTTGTGTGCCATAGCCAGTTTTCATCATTTTCGCTTAGGTAGCACTATTTTTGTCCTCCCTTGAGTATGTATAGGTTGTTTGGAGTTCTTGTCCCTTTCATCACTGTTTCTCCTGTATCAAGCTCACGAACAATGCATCCATTTGATCGAAACACTACTTCATTTCCTTGATCACACATTTGACTCACACTCAACAGGTTATGCTTTAAGCCATCAACATACATAACATTCCTAGCTTTAACTTTTTCTTTCAAGAAAACAGAGCCTTTACCTTTGATGACAGCAGGAGTGTCATTTCTAAATAACACACTCTTTTCCTTTTCTAAGGCATTATATGAGTGTAGTTTTTCTTTGTCACCTGTCATGTGTTTTGAGCATCCATTGTCGATGTACCACTTGTTTTCTTTTCCTTCTGCATACAAGGCTATGCCACATCTTTCTGTTTGGAGTTCTTTCTTTCTCCATATTTCTGGATTTAATGGAGTTTGCTCCTTTTTAGCTATTTTTTGAAATTTACTCCTGCATTCAGATTCTTCATGGCCAAAGTTGTTACAGATTGAGCATTCTATTTCATTTTCAAGAAGAGAAAAGTTATTATAGGAACTTTTCTTGATCCCTGTCACATTCCTTTGATTTCGTGCTTCTTTGGTCATGAAAGTTTTGTAAGTAACACATTGAGCATCTTTGTGTCCAAAATTATGACATGAGAAACATTGACCATTAAAGAAGTTCCTGCAATTATCAAATCTACTAATCTATTACTTGTAACTTCTATTGATATTTATCTTTGAAGCAATTTGAGTATGATTTACCTAAGGTTGATTATGTCTTTTGTTCATGATTGAAATAAGTTGACCCTGATTCACCTAGTGATCTGCTTTATGCCTTTGCTAACAACTGTCAAACTGTTCGCTGCTCTTTGCTGCATCAAGGTACCTTTTAGTGGAGGTTGATGGCTTCTGTGATTGAAATATTTCTTCAGTATATCTACGACTTGTCTTTATTAGAGGAGAGTGTTGCACTTTGGTAATTTCATTTAATTTTTCTGATCCTTTAGCAAATCTAAGATTGAGAGCTTTTGTTTTCTCAATATCCTTTCTTAGACTGACAATTTCACATTCTAGCTTTTCATTGTGTTTCTCTCTTTTAGCAAGTTGGTATGTCAAGGTATCTATAATCATATTCTTTTCTTCTAAACAGATTTTGATTTTAGAGATTTCTTCATAAAGGTCATATTCATCTAAAGCATCCAAAAAATCATCATCTTCATAAGCCATCAGAAGTCTATAGTCATTACTATTTTCATCTTCCATCACTATTTGATAAACCATCGCTATCTTCATGAGTATAATAGCTCTTTTTACTTACACTTTGTTTTCTATTCCATTTTGCAAATTCCTTCCCTTTATCATATTTATCTTTATGAGGACATTTGGCAGCATAATGACCGACTCTACCATAGGCAAAACAATTGAAAGGTAGTTTACCTCTAAATCTTCCGGAACCTCGTTGAAGCTTCTTGACAAAGTTTGCTTCCTCTTCTTCTTCTGAAATATGTCTTGGTTCATTGGGTTCTTCTTTTCCTTTTGCTGAAGCTTTAAATGTGGCTCCTCTCATATTTGATGGAACTCCTTTTCTCATCTGAAAGGCATTTCATATTCCGTGAAGCTGTGTCACAGTAAAAGCCTTGGATGCTTTACGAGGATGCGGTTTGCTCAAATTCTTCAAATTGCCAAACATGAATGCCAATGTGCGACTGCTTGAAATGCTCATTGACTATTGGGATGTCGATGAGGAAGCCTTCATGATTGATCAGATGCCACTCAGAGTGTAAGTGGAGGATATATATTTTATCACGAGCCTTTCTCAAAGGGGAGAGGTAGTACAGTCCCAGGGTAGGACACAGAGTACCCTCACCATAGAGGACTATGTACAGATATATTGCCCAGGACATCCCAAGAAAGTTGGGAGACAGATCTCCATTGCACACGTGGAGATTTTATCGCTAAGGATCATCTTGTTCACCATAGCTCGAGTGAATGGATCATCCTCACTGCATCAGGCATCATGGCTCAACATGAGCATGGCAGTGGATTGTCTCACTACAGTGTTTGACTGGTGTACTCCTCTTCTGGCTAGCATGAAGAGCCAGCTCACTTCCATTAAGAGAGGACAGACCAAAAACTTTGGCTACGGGACTATCTTGTGCACCTTATTCTTCGAGAGGATACCCGCACTCTGCCCCAGGGTAGCAGTTTCCATCAGCACCCCATGCGATCCACGCATGGGCCGGTGGGCTGATCTGATGAAACATCTGGGGGGTGGGGAGGTTCCTAGGACTGCATTCGACGATGATTTCTTCACCTGGTGGGATCAGCAGATCATCGCTGTGGACGATTACCCCTACGCTGGGCTGGACTTCCGAGGAGATCCTGACCTAGCATTACCGCCAGACGCAACATGGGGCAAGATTGGTAAGGATTTTTTTGATTTTATGATTTTTTTGGATTTTTCAAATATAATGATGCATTTTGAAAATTAATTTTGATGAGATTCAAATGACTAATATAATGATCATGATCCAGACACTGGGCCAGTACGACCAGATGGACTCCCAGGGCATAGACGATGCGGTCGAGGAGCCGAAGAGGCGGCTGTTGAGATAGAACGGACTCTACACAACGTCCAACGACACCTAATGAGACTGAGCTGTCGAGTACCGATGGCTGCTATAGAGGACCTTCCGGAGGATATGCAGCGTCATGTGGCTGGCATGCCACATGACTGAGTTTGCACTTTTCGGCATGTAGCCAATGCGATAGTTACCTACTTGGTCGCTCATCCCGAGTCGGGGCATTAGATGTGCCAGATATGATTATGGGCATTTGATTCCCAATTTTTTATATTTTTGGACAACATATGTACACTCGAGATACTTTTATGATGCTATATATATATATATATATATATATATAAAGTTTGACTTTTTGATGCTTTGATTTTATGATGAATGATTGATGTGCCAGTCTAATGCTTGATTAGCGATAGAATAAGCTAACCAATTATGAGATCTTGGAATGTGCAAATAATTAATATAAACAAATGATCCTTGCAACAACCTCGCTCTTAAATACTAGCAATATAAACATGGATCCCTTACCCGATAAATGTTATTTAATTGAGACACTATCAATTGAGAATCGAGGTACACTACCAACAAGTCGATCCCATAAGAGATTGCCTCGGATAGTAAATTAATAACGGCAGTATACTCAGCCATATTATTCGAAGCAGGACCAATGCATACGCCTCTTGATACCATCAATTGACCAGTTGGATAATAAAGTACCCAAGCTGCGTAAGCGAGATTCTGTGTGTGCCGACTAGCACCATTGGCGAACCCAAAATAGACAAAATCAACCATCAACACCTACAACAGCAGACCAAAAAGTGTTGACATCACAAAACTCTCGATGATATATGTACAAATATACATAATATACAAGGAAGTCATTGCCTAACTTCTACTTAAGCAAAGTACTTCTTTAGGTAGAGCCCGTTTCTGGGCTCCGCCAGCTTGTTTCCCTCAAAATCGATTAACTCATACGACCCTTTTTCTAAAACTCATTTAATAATTAAAGGACCGTACCACATAGGCTTAAACTTGCCTACCCCCAAGGTGTCTTTATCTTGGTCATAGACCAATACAAGGTCGCCTTCAGAAAAGACTCGAGGACGGACAGATTTATCATACTGCGTTTTGACCCTTTTCTTATGAGCCTCATTCATCATGGCAGCATCTCAACGCTGCTCATCGAGATGTTCCAAGTGAATGAGGTGCTCTTTGAGACTCGAAGTCTCTAGAAGAAGTTCTACAGCTAATTTGAGGGATGGAATTTCACATTCGATTGGAAAGATAGATTCCATCCCGTAAACCAACTGAAAATGCGTAAAACTAGTAGCAGTCTTTACGGAGGTCCGGTATGCCCAAAGAGCCGAATACAACATGGTGTGCCAATTGGACCGATTTTTGTCGATTGTCCATTGGATTATCGTCTTAAGAGTTTTATTGACTACCTCGACCTATCCATTGGCCTGAGGATAATAAGGAGACGAATGCTCTTGATGGAAACCTAATTTAAGAGCCAATTCAGACATGAGTTGATTATGGAAATGACTGCCATGATCAGTGACAATCTCTCTCGGGACACCGAATCTTGAGATAACATGATTGAAGAGAAACAAAGCTGCCGTGTCACTATCGTTCTTATAAGTGGGCATGGCTTCGGCCCACTTCGTAAAGTAGTCTACAGCCACAATAATGTACTTGTGATTCGCTGCTGAATGTGGATTACAAGTTGTAAAATCAATACCCCACTTAGTAAAAGGACCGACCGTGACAACGGGAAAAAGAGGAGCTGGATGAGCACGCATCTTTCGTGTAAAGATCTGACAAGGGTGGCAACGTTTGACCACCTCCACACAGTCTTTAAAAAGTGAAGGCCAAAAATAGCCCGCCCATAAGATGCGCTGGGATGTAGCAAGCCCTGATAGATGACCACCATAAGCTCCATTGTGGCAATCATTAAGCACAGACTCTGCTTCCTCCAAGGTTAAACAACGCCGAAGAGATTGAATCAACCCCTCGACGGTATAAGGTATCACCAATGATAATATAATTTTTGGCCAGGTGACGTAATTTACAACGTTCATCCTTGGAGAAAGTAGAGGGAAACTTCGAAGTCTGGAGATAGACAATGATATCTCCATACCAAGGGTCGAGTGAAGAGATGAGGAATAAATGTTCGTCAGGAAAACTTTCCTCATAAACAATATCCTCTCCACAAGGCAGCTCAGAAATTAGCTCAGCGAAAACCATGGATTTCTTAGACTTGGCTGACAAAAACTCGAGATCAAATTCTTGCAAGATTACTATCCATCTATTATATTTTCCCCCAATAACTCGCCTACTGAGGACAAATTGAAATGGATTGACCGCTGCTAAGACAAAAGTTTTGCGTAGCAAGATGTAATGACGGAGCCGCTGGACAGCATGGACGGCTGCCAAGGCCAACTTCTCAACCGGAGAATAGCGAAGTTCAGGGCCTATTAAGCCCCGACTCAAATAATAAATCACGTGCTCGGTGAGAGCATCGTCCTCCTGAACCAGAACCATACCAATGGTTAATTCTGCTGCTGCGAGATATAACAGGAAGTCTCTGCCATAATCTGGTGGACTCAAAAGCGAGGTAGAGACTAATGCTTTTTTCAAAGCATCAAACTATTGTTGTGCAAAGTCGTCCCATACAAATGGAACTCCTTTCCTTAACAACCGCATGAACCCTTTAGTGATCTCGGCATAGTTTGCTATAAACCGCCGTAAGAAATTAGCCTTCCCTTGAAGACTCTGATGTTGACGAATTGAGGACGGGGGAGGCAACCGAACTATTGCCTCAACCTTGAAGGGGTCAACCCGAATCCCTTTATTTGACACAATGAACCCTAACAACCGACCAGACGTAACCACGAAAACGCACTTGTTGGGATTCAACCGGATTTTATAAAAACGACATCGTTCGAACACCATTCGAAGGTGACTAGGGCGATCAGTTCTCTTTCGAGAACGAGCAACGAGATCATCTAAGTACGCTTCGATGACATGCTTGATGTTGTGGAAAGCATATGACATGGCCCGTTGAAAGGTAGCTCCAGCATTTTTAAGACCAAAAGGCATCTTTCTATATGCAAAGGTACCCCAGAGACATATAAAGGCTGTCTTATGTTGGTATTCAGGATGGATAGAAATTTGATTATAACCAGAGAATCCATCCATGAAGGCAAAAATCTCATTACCCACACACTCATCGATAATCTGATCAATAAATGGCGTGGGGTAATTCTCTTTGGGAAAAGCCTTGTTTACGTCCCTAAAATTGATGCATACTCAGATTTTTCCTTGCTTTTTATCTACCGGGACTGGATTAGAAACCCAATCAGTAAGAGGAACAGGGTATATGAAACCCGCCTTTAGCAGCTTCTCCACTTCCGCTTTCATAGCTGCCGCTTTCCTAGGGTTGACCGACCGAAGCCTTTGACGGACTGGTTTGGCGTTTTTGTACGTCTTGATCTCATGTTGAACTATAGATGGGTTAATGCCAGGCATTTCCTCATAAGACCAAGCAAATACATCCCGAAATTCTTTGAACATGTCGGTGTAAATTTGAATTTCTTCAAGGGAACACTCAATTCCGATGAAGAGATTCTCGATCGTGTTAGGGTCCCTAGAGATGTTTATAGGTGTTTTTTTTTAAATCACTGACATATTACCTTCGGCACAAACGTGTGCTGGAGCCAAAGGGTTTGACACCGTACAAACATCACTAGAACAGAGCTCGGAGAATCTAGATTCTACTTCTTGCAATGGAGGAAGAAACTATGAACATGGTGTAAATCTTCCCAAGGTTGATCTATTCCCATCATTGCTTCAAGAATTTCTTCTTCTGATGGTAAAACTGAATCCAAGCAGTCCAGAGTAGAGGTAGAATCAAGGCTCCAAGCGGGGGCCACATCGCCATCTAATTCCTCTTTGGAAAAAGGAGTAGAATGGTCATCTACAGAGTTCACGATAGAATGATATCTAAGCTCAGCTACAGATATAGGAAATGCCATTCCATTCTCTTGTCCTTCCACTAATGTGGTCGTAGGTGAAGGAGAGGTCCAGGGGTCTGAAAAATAATGAGTTCGAAAGAACCCATCTCGAGAAAACTCCCTAGATGATGAAATGCCATTGATTTTAGCGATAGGAGAGGGAAACTCAAAAGTACCCATCAACGAGGAATACATCCCTACTCCTAGACTCTCAGTAGGCAGACGAGGGTTATCCACTAAAGGAACACTAGAGTCGAAAGTTGCTTGAGGATCAACTGGACAATAATCCAATTGATCAACCTTTACGATTTTCCCCTCATGAGGAAAGCAAATGACATGAAACAGAGTCGAAACAACGGCGTCAATTTCGTATACCAAGTTCCTTCCTAGGAGGAGATTATAATCTAGGTTAGCATCTACGACTTCTACTTCAATATTAATGACCTTCCCCCCAACACATATTGGCAAGGTCGGGATAATCCCATGCGGCCTATGAGAATGGCCATCGAATGCAGTGAAGACGGTAGGTGAAGGAATGACCGAAGGCGATCCAATAGCCTTCCAACATGAAGCCCGTGGAAGCCCCTTCATCAATAGCAGTTCGAAAAATGTAGATTTTCCGGTATGTAGACTTTATTTGAAAAGCCATATGATGAGGGAGTCGCTTTTTGATATTTAACATGTCAAAATTGAGCTCTAAAGAATTAGTTAGATCGACTGCCCCAATCGCGGAGAGTAAAGCACTTCTCTGAGCCAGACATGACTGGAGAACCTCTAAAGCATACATAGCGCACGGACTCTGAGCCAGATCCTCCACAATGGAGTAATTCTGGGTGGCCCTAGCATTAGGATTAATCTTCGTGCGTTTAGCGAAACCTTTCGGTATCCGTGGTATAGTCTCGACACGGGGTCACTCGATATGAAGGTCAATACTTTCGGGAACAGCCTTATGCTTGGAAGTTTTGGCTTCACCATAATCACGTGACCGAGTAGCCACATGGACGTTAGAACCCATCATGAAAACATTCGATGATTTTTCCCCTTCCTGGTTGCCCCCTACGGAGGTTCCATGGTTTGAACTCGCGCCAGCAAGAAGTTGCTGCCCTTGTGGAAAAGGGTTGGTTAACACAGCTTGGGAGCTAGAAGTCCCTTGCTACCCTAACAAGCGCTGAGCGTATTCAATCTTGGGGCAAAGATGAGTTAAATGGTCTCCACCGCATAACTTGCATGGAAACTTAACTTTCTTTTTCGACTCATTTCTACCTCCACCAGCATTATTTCCGGATTTGTTTGCATCAGGCTTCCCATCCTGGTTATTTTTCTTACCTCGTCCTTTCTTTTTCCCATTGGAATTTTGACTTCCTTTGGGATTATCAGATTGGACGGCATTAATCGAAGAAGTTTGGGAAGCGGAAGGGTTAGACGATGTGACTTGGTTGTTAGAAGCAGTATGTAAAGACAACTACTGCAGTTGATTCAACAAGTTCACCGCATTTGTGTCTATCGACCCAACAATACCATCCGCGTGGGGACCTGGCTTCAGCTTAGCTACGTCAACCTTAGACCCAGGAGCATCTGCCAAGTACTTTTGTAGGATCCCAGACTAAGAGTAGATCAATTCTAACTCTTGGGCCCTAAAAATGGCTTGCTCCTCGGAATAGACCCCACACATGGAGACATCTTTGGATATCTCAGGTATCAGAGACTTCAAGAACCACTCGAGACGGTACTCCAGAAGGATTTTGGCTTTAATGAGCCTCTTTCTCCGTCTCCATTCCTGAATGTGATCAGAAACGTGAGTTGCCCTATCCTGACGAAAAGTGGCCAGTAGTTCAGTTTCGGCATCATACCGGATGGGCAACTGAAAATGGTTCAAGAAAATGTTGGCTAAGTCGGCGAATGATGTAAAGCCGCCCCCAGGCAACTCTATATACCACTTAGCTGCATTACCAGTCAAGGTGCGTTGAAATAATCTCAACCTAACCGAGTCGTCGATCAGGGAGTTCGATGAGCACCATAAGTGGAACGTGGTTACGTGGTCGCCCAGATCCTCACCACTCTTCCCTTCGAATTTTGGAATATCGGAAGGAAGTTTAGTTGCGACCGGAGGTCAGGCTGGATTATACTTGATTGGGTCGTTAGTTAACTTAGTGAGGTCTGGCAAGTTCAACGTTGCCAGAAACAGAAGTCTAGGAGGAGCTTAGGGATTCCACCCTGACTGGGCGGCACTCCCGAAGCTCTACAAAGATTGGCCTGGATTTTGGAAGGCACCAGGTTGCTTGAAGTAACCAGTAGAACCCGCTGAGCCAAAAGGCAAGCCTTGTGACCCAGCAAAACTCGGAGTTCGACCAACTCTGGTCATATATCCACCATACCCAGCAAAGTTTCCTCCTAAAGGATTATAAGGAGTTGACAACCCCCGATATGGATTCGAAGCCGAAGCTAGGGGAGGAATACTTTGGAATGAACTAACAGTAGTATATGGCCTATTCCCATATTGGCCGAAAAATGGATTCCCAGTTCCGGCACTACTAAGCCCACGGTTATTCCAACCTTGGAAAGGATTGTTGCTTTGTCCTACTGAAGAAAAAGGGATAGATCCTATCGTAGGGTTGGAATGTGGTATATGACAACTTCCGAATGGAAAACTTTGGAACGAAGTCAACCCACTCATCATCGACGTGGCGGCCCCGAACGGAGCTGAAGGAATGCCCTGTGAATGGGCGCCAAATGGGAAGTACCCAGAACCAAAAGCATTTGTTTGGGAATTTCCACTTGTGGACGGAATGGAGGTAGACCCAACAAAAGACGTGCTAGCAAAAGATCTGAATAAAGAGACGGAGGCGATGGAAATAGTTCCACCCCCTTGTACAGATATAGGAGTCTGTACAGTCGTAGCACTTGTAGAAGCCATGCTTCCAGTAGTGATCATCGAAGGTAAGAGCATAGCGTAACCTAGACTTGATGGTCTATGCGTTAGAGTCCTAACGTATTGCAATACGTGCAGATGACTGGATGGTAGGGGAGAATTCGGAGCCACTAATGACTCTGAAAGTTCTTCTACCTCAATATTATTCTCCGTTTGTAAGCAAACTTGAGAAAGAACTGGAGTGTTCCTCTCTTGTTCCACGGAAGTACCAGGCCTTACTTCAATACTATTTCCCCCGAGGGGAGGATCAATCCCCGATGCGTCAATTGCAGTGGGACGAAACCCACCAGTATTATTACGTCTGCGCCTTCTCGGAGAAGGCTCTAAAATCAGTGGTGAGAGACCACGAAGTCTTCGAGACCATCTAGGAGATCGGCCAGCCACTTTGAATTCTTTGTTTAAAATCTAGCTAAAGACTCAAAAACATTTCAAGCTAGGCCAACTAAGAGCACAGAGCAGCCACTATAAAGTCCCTAAAGATACTGCCAGTCAAACAACTTCCAAGTATTTCCGCTCCAAGTGATTATGACCGAACACCAAAATACAAGAAAGTGGAAAATAAGGGACCTTCCAAAGATAGTCTGGGATGATGAGGGCCCAGGCCTATCAGCGAAGGTATCAGAGGAAGTTACGCTGACCTCCTCACAATAGTCTGTGTCGGTGCAAGCCCTCAAGCTTCGCAAGGGTGCCTTCCAGTAGTGCTGTTGAGAGTGATACAACGTCGACCTCAGGTGGCACGGGATTCCCCTTGGCAACCACCTATGTAGTTCCCTAGGAGAAGCAACTATGGATACCAACTCGTCGCAGAAGCCAGGCGGAATAGTCGTGAGGTAAGTTCAGACAAGTAGGAGAGGGCGTATCTCTCTTCCCTATCTTCACAGACCCTCGTGCTTAACTCCCAGATCCGGAGCTTTCCTGGTCTTCCTAACGCTATTGGATTTTCTCTCATTATTCAGACTCCTATGTTTGACGTTTTAATGGCCTTGGAGAGTTAACTCTCCACTCGCCTAATCCAAGGCCCTAAAATCCTAAACTTGTTGGTGTATTTAACTTAAAAGAAAAAGTTCTAGTGAATTTTAGTTAGCGCTTGATTTTAAAATGGGTTGTTCTTTAAGTCAGGGGATGATGGAAGTGAAACTAGTGGTGTTTTTTTGACGCAAAAGAAATTAATAAACCTAACTATATGCATGTGCACTTGTCATTGTTTTTCGATGAAGAGTAATTTCTACAGGGTTCGAAAGGAAACTTCTAATGAAACAAAATTTTCTTTTCTTTTCGTTAATTCACACTTCACACTCAAAAGTTAACAAAACTATTTATGCCTAAAGAGATGCAAATCTATCCTAATGCAACAACTAAATGCTTGATGTAGGAATGGTATAAAAACACTCTAAAAACAATATATATGTATATATGTCTTTTGTTTATCAAATTTTCTTATGCCACTTACAATATTTAGATGGAATATGAGATGCTACAATTCATTTCGTCTAAATACTAAAAGCAAAACTCAAGATAACATAAAGCACTTTCAATCACCAAAAGGAAACTAAATGAAAAGCAAGTTCAAGAAAGCAAAACAAAAACTTTTCAAAAAGTTCTCTTCAAAGTAGCAACAAAAAAAAAAGTCTTTTCGAAAATGTTCTAAAAAAAAACTGAAACTTTGCGATTGAAACAACAAGCAAGAAACACTTTTGCAAGTTGACACCCTACAAAGAATGAAAACTCAACAAAAGCAAGTGTGTTTTAAAAAGGATTTTTAGCAATCGAAAGCAACAAGGAAAGCTTTGGTAACAAAGACCAAAAAATATCAAAAAGACAATTTCAAGAAAATATCAAATGACAACATTGATGAAAAAAAGAAGTAGATGGTCATAAAAAGCGATTTCGTTAAGCAAACAAAAAGTCACCAAAAAGCAAAGTTGAACACAAAGATTGATAACAATCTTTCTGCTCTGATAAATCAGAGCAGCCAAGATTCCAATCAAGAAATCTTACGTGCTTTTAGCAAAAAGATGATGACGCTTGCAAACACAAAACAAGACTAATACTCCTTATAATTAGAGATAAATCGGAGTAAGACGCTTGCTGTAACACAGACAACTGATGCTGATAGAACTAATTGTTTCAAACTGACTCAGAAGACCAGACAAACTTCCGAGACACAAAAATTTATAAATCCTGAAAGTTGCAAGATATACGCAACTGTACTTAGTGCAGACTGCGTGTATACGTGACTATTCCTGAGGAAACCTCCGTATACGCGTGTTTACTTCAGGCAACAATCGTTTATACACTTCTGTAACTAAGGAAAACAGCATATATATAATATTTCAAGAAAAATAAAAAACAAACTGAAGAAACTGGCAAAACTCAGAAGTCAAGAACATACCAGACAGTAACAGAAAACCAACAAGCAACTGAGCCCTGATAGGCTTGACAAACACCCAAACTAGGAACAACAAGAGTGTTGTCCCCAGCAGAGTCGCTAATTCTGTTGGGGGATTTAATCCCCTAGGGCTTTTGGGTGGAACCCTAGTAGACTAAAAGTTTTCTAAACAAAGAAACATGCATACACACAGCCATTATGCTAGCAAAAGCTAATTCTAAAGTAAGAAGGGCATACCTCAGGTCCTACGTTCGAGTAGTTCCTCAAGGGTCCAAACCCTTCTTCACATCCCTTTCACTCCTTTGTCCTGCAAAACCAACAATTCCGAAGAATGCAGCAGTATATGGACAAAGATTTATACAGAAATCATCTCTATGTTATAAAAGAAGGAAGTTAGTTATGAACTTTAAACAACCATTCATACATGAGATTCAAACATGAACATCATAAACATAAAGAAGAAGCATATCGGGAACCGAGACGTGTTTCTTTATTAAAGACAAATAGAATGTACAAAAGGAGTAATATCACCTGAACAACCCTTTGCAGGCTCCAAGCAAAGCTTCCTTCCGGATCCGTCCCGCCTCAAGCCTCTAGCATATCTCCTTCCAAGACTAACTCCATGATGCCATAACTAAGGGATGAACATCAAATCACAAGGAAACAAGGGTTTCCTGTACAAATGGGGGAAGTGCAGAAGGCACAAGGGTCTTCAGACCTGGTCAGGGGGAAAATCTCAGTATAATAACCTTTCTCTCCCTTCTCTCCTCCCTTAGGCCTTCCCTTTGATGTCTTTTTATACCAATTCCAAAGTAGTTTTTTTGTTAGGAATTGGTTGGGAACAGTTGGGGCCACGGGCACTAACAAGTGATCAGCAGGTAAAACCCGCGATCTTCACCCAAAAATAACGAGTTTTATATTTTATTAAGTGTTTTAATACATATACGTGGGTTGGGTATATATGGACCCGCGTATACACGCGTTTAACTCAGGGAAATGTTGCGTACATGGAATAAAACACTGTTTTTTAAATTTAGAACTAGGTCTGGAAAGAGGGGTTGCCCTAGGCCATGAGTGCAGCATCACAAACCATAATAGTGAGATTTGCAGCTATAACACTTACCTTCCAATAAACAAAGTTTCTTCCATCAAAGATTGGAGGTCTGATGGATCCCCCACTTTCTTGATTACTCATGATGATGGATCTTCCTTCAAGCGATCAAGCTTCTTCTGAAGTACCAGCTTTGATACCAATTGTTGGAAATAATATTGAGAGGGGGTGGTGAATCAGTATTATCATATCAATAATTTAAATTTCAAAAACTAATTTTTATATGCTACTTCATCTTAGTCAACTAGCGTGTATATGCAACTGTACTTAATGCAACCAGCATGTATGCAGAGATCTTGTGATTTACCCAAATTATCATGCATTGAACTTAACCAGTATATCAGGAATTCATTAGACAGTGCAGTAAAAATAGAATAAATCATCACACATAAGGAACACACATGAACACCAAGATATAAGGTGGAAACCCAATGTGGGTGAAAACCACCTGTTACGATTATCTCTGTCTTCTTTTAATAGTAAGAGAATTATGTTTACAATTTTTGTACTGGTGCAGTCTTATACCAGTACGCAGACTTCTACCTGCAGAAGGCTACAACCTTCTCTTGTTCTCCAGCTTCTACTAGAAGGGAGCTACAACCACCTGGCTCTTGTACTAGCTCATATGTTTACTAGTACATAGGTGCTGGCCTACAAAAGGCTACAACCTTCTCTTTGTAGGAATTTACAAAGTAAGTTCCTCAGACAGAACACGAAAAGGACACCGCTCACAAATAGACCACAGATCAATACACCAGTATTTTGACGTGGTTAAAACCCTCAGAGAGGGAAACAGTCCACGGCCTGCACCAACGTGGCTACTACAGGAAATTTATTAATAAAATAATGAAAATTTACATAAGCTTCTCTCATGCACAGTGAACCTACAAATGACCCTCCATGTGCTTTAAATAGAATTCATGAACCAATCGGGTGTCAAGAAACGGATCAAGTGTCGGTAATACCGAGGAGAGAATGAACCATCAGATCACTACATATCGTGACCATCGGATTGTAAGTTACAAATGTACATAGCAAAGAAACACACTTTGCCTAACTCTATACTAGACCAAGTTATACTTAGCTATTCCTACGTGTCGAAATATCCTAACATCCCCCCTTAAGAACAACTTGGGATAGGATTGAAGGATTTACAAATATGACACAATAGGAGAAGGAAGGAGGCACTAGAGCCTATCGCCCCTTAGTGACAACTTCCTAAACTCCAAGCATATATCGAAGTTTAGTGAACTTCACCTCTGTGAGAGCCTTTGTGAAGATGTCTGCAACCTGATCATCTGTTGAACAATATTGCACTTCAAGAACATGGTCATGAATGAGCTTTCTGATGAAGTGCATGCGAAGTTCAATGTGTTTGCTGCGCTGATGCTGAACTGGATCTTTGCAAAGCTGAATGGCACTTTGATTATCACACCAAAGTGTAGTCGGATGCTGCTGCTCAAAGCCAAACTCTGATAGGATCTGACGAAGCAACAAGGCTTCCTTACTAGCCTCTACGGCACCACGATACTCTGCTTCTGCTGAAGAAAGAGAAATGGCAGCTTGCTTCTTGCAAGCCCATGAAATAGGTCCTGAACCAAGATTGAACACATAACCAGCAGTAGACTTCCGATCATCAGGGTCACCAGCCCAATCGGAATCAGTGAAACCAACCAATAGAGGAGATGCTTCAGCACTGTAATGAATGCCAAACTGAACTGTACCACGAACATAATGAAGGATTCATTTAGCTGCTTTCCAATGACTTTCATGTGGGGTTTGCATAAACCGAGCAACAAGGCCAATAGCAAAGGAAAGATCAGGATGAGTATGGGTTAAATACAAAATTTTTCCTACAAGTTGATGGTATAAGGTAGCATCAACTTCAGGGGAAGTACAAGAGACTAAAAGTTTGACTCCAGACTAAAAGGGAGAAGGAGCTGGCTTACAATCTTCCATG